>JBBMOC010000008.1:12297537-12322694 GCA_037975185.1 Centropyge bicolor
CTCCTTTATTTTATGCCATTCTCACAGAGTTAATCAGGACTTTGTCACATGACATGTTTTTACTCTGAGACCGATGAGACTGGAAATTGAGTAAAATAATTTATTTTTAAAAATACTCAAAAAAGCACACATAAACAACAAAACAACTTTGAAACAGTAATAACAATAATTTGGATATAATAAGTGATATTTTCATATTAGAGTATATTACATGATACCCTGATTATTGAGGATTACCCTGGTGGTCTAGTGGTTCGGATTCGGCGCAGCCCGGATTTGATTACTGGTCAGGGAGCGCTCACTGGTGTGTGATGGCGCTGCACTGTTGGCAGCCTATTTGGAAATTTCCCTGCTGTGTAATAAAGGGATATCTTATGATGTGGAATCTTCAAAACAAAGACCATGTTTATTTTTATTGCAATGGCTGCACCATAATATCAAATGGAGTATTTCTAAAGGCTTGGTGCATCATTGTATGCATCATTATGTAACATGGACAGATACATATTGTGCCGGTCCGTGCAATATGTGATAATTATCTGCTGCACGAACTGTGGTGAACAGTTCCAGAAAACAAATATACAAGGTGTGAGGATTGTCATCTACTGTCTGTGTGATGTTTGTCAGTGTAACATATGACATGGACAGTTTGTGCTCAGTCGGCCATTAATTCACCATGCGTCCTGTAAGGAGCGGAAGGTAATCTTTTTATCAACATGTCTCCCTCTGTGCTCCACTTCTGTAACATCTCCACTACAGACACAACTGAGAATATTTGTTATTTTTTGTCTCAAAGTAAATGTGAGTTTTTACCTCGCCCACAGCCATCATGACTACATTTACAGTTGCAAATATGCCAACAGCCTTCTTACCCTGACTGACAGTTTACCTCTCCTCCACCTCAGCTCTCCGTCTCTCCCCGCCTCTCTCCCTCCTTCTATTACGCCTGACACTGTCAGCCCTCTCCTCCCTCACTCCATCCTCTCTCTAATAGGTCTGGCATTCTCAGCACAGTCCTCCCTCCTCCCTTCTTCCCATCCCTCCTTACTGTCTCCATCCTGCTGTCCTTCCCTCTAATATGGTTGACATTCGTTACCCTCTCCTCCCTCCATCTCTCCTGGCTTACTCAAGCTAAAGTGCTGCCTGGAGGGCCCTTTCGTGGGTAGCAGAATTATAGCGCTCAGGGCCAAGGCCACAGGTTAAGTGCACTCTGAACAGAGGAAAAGTGACAAGAGGGCTGAGTTCTCCCGATGTGCACAGAGGGAGGGAGGAGGTTTATGTAAGACAGACTGCGGTTGACGACAGTAAGACAGTTAGGTAATGATCTAAGACAAACGACTGTGTAACAAGCAAGTGAAACCAACTTCTTTTTAGGTAACTGTTTACATGGTTTGCATCAGAAATATCAAGGCCTCCAGGATGCCCTAATATATCAATCTTTATTGTGAAAAAAGCGAAACCAGACAGAGTATCACAGCTGGGTATGTCCCTTAATAGAGAACCAGTCCAGGGGGAATAACGCTTTTCACACAGTGTTTGTATTTTCTTGCACTGAAATCATGTGTATCCCCAGGAGTATCACAGTTGTACAGTGTCTGCAAACAAATGAATGCAAAACTCCTGCAAAACCTTCCAGCTCAGTCATGTTGGCTCTCATGCAGAAATGCGTAAATGTTCACATATGTGTAAGTCTATATTTTAACTGAAGCTGTTGTTAATGTCTTTTGACTGAATCATGAAAAATATATAAACACACAAATGTTGACAAAGCTATCCATAAACCATCAAATCCCACCTCAGCCAATTGGGAATTACAGAAAACCCAAACTGTTCAAATGTTCTCACAGTTCAGAGGCACATTTTTCTGAACTGTCAAAATGTTCATTTTGTAGCTGAGTTTCCCACAAGTTTCCCAAAGAATGTCATCCCTCGAACACTGTCGCTTTTGTTGTTACTTCTCTTATTAACTTGCTATAAATGAACTTTTTGCCGACTTACCATTGATACCAACATGCCAACGAATAAGCAAATAACCGCCAATATATCGTTCCAGCCAATTAATTTGTGTAACGTTATAAACAATGAGGCATTTGGTCAAAAAAATGCCAGATTTGATTTGGTGAATATCCACCTTCAGGACAAGCAAAACTATTTAATGATAGTGAATTAACAGCCTTGCACTGCATGTCTGCAGCCAGCATAGTAACAGTTTTAGTAATAGTGAAGCAGGTATAATGCAGGTACTGGAGCATAATCTACAATTCTACAATTTCATTTAGTGGATGCTTTTATCCAAATCGACTTACATTCATATGCTGGGGCAATCTGGGGTTCAGTATCTTGCCCAAGGACACAACACATAGACTGCAGGGGCCATGGATCGAACCACCAGTGTTGTACCCGAACGCGTTCAAAGAACGTTCGTTCATGAACTAACTCATATTTTGGGTGAACGTCCCGTTCATTTTTGCTCGATGAACGTTAAATTGTGAACGCACTCATTCTGCTGTTTCTTGAACGGCACTCTGATTTCGTTCAGATTACGTTCGTGCCAGATTTCAAGAGCCCTCGGCGAAAAACCAAGCTAAAACAGTAAAAACACATGGTAAACGACCATTAAAATGTCGCGGATAACCACCCGATCTGGCAACCGCAAGTCCTGCCTGTCGCTCTACCAACTTCGTCATCAGCGGTCGTCAGTCTCGTCACAATTCACATGTGTGCAAGGAAGGAGGATGCGTTTACTGAGAAACTAATTCCCATACAGTCGGGAATTAGCTTGTAGCTCGTGGCAACGTAAAAAAAAAAAAAAGAACTAAAAAAGAACGAAATAGTTCATTTTGGGGAAGCATGAACTTTAGTTCACAATTTTGAATTATGAACGATGAACTGAACTAGTTCATTTTAAAAGGTTTGAACTGAACTTTGAACTAGTTCATATAGAAAGTGAACTTTCCCAACACTGCGAACCACCAACCTTCCGATTGGTGGTCCTGAGCTACAGCCCCCCTCCATTATACCTGCAGCCATTATCATGTTAGCCTTATTAGTGTAAGCATGTTAATGTTAGAATTTAGCTCAAAGCACTATGCGTACAGCCTCATAGAGCTGCTACGATTCTACTTTAAATCTTTGTGTTACATGTGTCAACAGGTCAACCAACCAATTGGCAACACCTCCACTAGTCCAGATGACTAGTCCTCCCCTGCTCGCGTGGAAAACCTCTGACAACTAAACTCAACTCAACAACTCAAGACTGAAGCAGCAGTCATGGTTGAAATGGGTTTGCACCACCGTCCCACACCGGCAGGTTAGTCAGTTATGCTGTGATTACTCTCCCTTGTATGTTTTCACAACTGTGTTGCTTCTGCATCCTGTCTATTGATGTATAGGGTTTCATAAGCTTTGTGCTTTATTCTAGTGTATACATGCTGAGGTGCAGCGCACACACACACAAACACACACACACACAAACACACACACACACACACACACACACACAGTACAGTACATAAAAAAACGTTGAACCATAGGTCAAAGCCTGCTGGCTCTGCAACAGCGAAGCAACATGAGCTCAACACCCACAAAGCATCATGGGACCAGGATGATGTGGGTGTATTGATTTTTATGAGGGAGTGGGGCAGAGGGGTGGAGCTAAAACTGGAAACGCAGTGGATGACAGATACCCATTGAGTGATGTCTAAATGGGCATGTGGGGGTGGAGTGGATGTAATGGGGCAGGGTGGTGCACAGCACATCTGAACCGAGCAAGTGAAAAAAACAAACAAATACCTGCCAGTGTTTGATTGATACTCGTGTGTGTGCATGTGCATGTGTGTGTGTGAGGAGGGAACCATTTCAAAGTGAGCGTGTCACACATATTAGGAAAGAACAGATCGAGGAGTTTGTGCGACATTAACAATGAATAACACTAAATACACTACAGGGCCCTGAGAAAATGAAAAAAAAGAGCATTTGGGAACATTTATCTCAAACCTTGGTTTCACAGCACGGACATGCTCAATGAGCCGTGACCTCCCGGATACATAATTTTGCAGATCTGATCGTGCTCATACGGGGTGTGAAAACTAAAAGGCCCTGTCACATTTTTGTGCAGCCGTTATTATACTTGCTAAATTGCCTGTCATACTTGGATGTCTGCGCTCTCGACAAAACTGTGAAACGGTCAGAATTAATAACTTTCCACACAATGTACTTGTAATGCAAAGAGCTACAGAAGCTGTTTGTCTTGACATGTCACACACACACATACACACAGAAACACACACTCACCTGGCAGAAGACGGGTTTGTAGGTTTCAGAGAAGAGCTGGGTCAGCTCCTCAGAGTCGCACAGGTCCAGCGGCAGCCGGTTCACACACAGACACTTGGAGTGCAGGTTCTCCTCTTGGCTCAGCTGGTTGACGTCCATCCACTGCACCATCAACGAGCGATCGCCCTGCGTCAACAAACAATGTGATAATGAATCTGATTTTTAAGACCCTGAACTGGCTTCAAACTCCCACGCTTCATAAGAACCATCTAAATTCTGCATTCATTATAAATAAATATTCGTAAATAAGGATTTACTTCCTATTACATATTCATCCCCTTGGCTCTAAAGTGCTGATTTGAAAGCTTGTCAGCCCTTCAGCTTCACTTCCATCTACAGCTTTTGTTTCACTGCTCGAGCTGATCACAAATGCAAGGTCAGACAAACTCTTGTATAATGTGAAGTGAAGTTATTCTGGTGCACTAAAATTAGATGTTTTTGTTCAGCTGTTCTTCCCACAGATAATATTTTATGTTTACACTTAATTTTTTAATATTTTATACTCAGGAGATGAATTGAAACCAAACCCAACTGGCGCAACCTGTATTTCTACTGATTATCACTTCTCTCCTGTCTGGCCAGTTTCTACCGACCGACAACTACAAGTTTCAGCCAAGTTTTGTGGAAGCTAACAACCCAATGTGAAAAAGTGACAAAATAAATGCATTTCCTGTTTCTGCTAACTTTTAAGTTTAAATCAAATCAGGCCAGCTGGTCGCAGTTTTGTTTTGGAGACAAGCTAAAAAATATGATATAAATACAGCATGTAACCTGCTTTGCGTTGGCCAATAGTCCAATCAAGTTTAATCAAATCCTTTTTTAAAAAATCAAGAAACTAAAATTAAATGTGTTATGATTTTTCAAGCCAATTCAAGTCAAATCCATTTAGATTTAGCGTAGATTTGGGATTTGCATTTGTTATACTCATCCAAAAGGACTGGTCAGGTAAACATCTTTCTGTCTTATAAATCAATGTCACAATAACTTCAAATAATTAAACATGGCAGGATCATTTTAACAACATACCAGCGGCCGACCCAGCAGCTCAGAACGGGCCCGAGAAGCAGAGTCCTTCTTCATGTATTCAACAAACCCATATCCTTTGGAGTGGCCCGTCAGCTCGCTGTACACCAGGAAGGAGCGCTCGATGTTCCCATAGGCGCGCACCAGCTCCTCAAACTGCTGGGCGGTGAAGGTGTGGGGCAGGTTGGTGAGGCAGAGCAGGGAGTCGGTGGGCTGCAGGGTGACGTTGATCAGGCGTCCCCGGACAGTGCTGTGATGGAGGGAGCGGATGGCATCCTGAGCCTGGTCCCCGTTCAGCAAAGTCACAAAGGCTGGAGGAGGGGACATTATGGAGACAGCGACGAGAGGAAAAGACAGACGAGGACGAGAACGGACACAAAGAAAGAGATGCACAGACATAAATGGGTGAGAGACAAACACAAACATACATTTAAAGCGGACATTGAAAAACAGGCAGAAAGCAGTTTGTGGAGATGCAGGAAGGAGACACACAGTCAAAAAACATGCAAAAAAACAAGTCACATGAAAAGCAAAGAAAATAAATGACAGGCCGAATGTGGCAGAGTGACAAAAAAATAAGAGACAAAGTTTGAGCACGAACAACCAAAATCACAGACAGACAGTCATAAAGACAGACAGACAGATACACAGAGAGAAAGACAACACATTAGCTAGAAAGCCAAAAGGGAGCCACTATGTAGGGGGAATCCAATGTGACACACACACATACACATCTCATCTCATTTAAAAATACATATATAGAAATCAAACACTCATACATTAGGACAAATATTAATCTATTTTTCATGCTAGTGATATTATTTCTTAATGTCACATTTCAAATAAGCACTACTCCTTATTAAGAGCATCACTTCCAATCAATGCCTGAGTTTCATGTTGGTTTTCGCCCTTTCCTGACACTGGGAACTTCAGATTGATTCAAACACTCCCGTTTCATTTTAGTGCTAAAGCAACAAAAGTCACCTATATTGAGGCAGTGAGTTTGTTTGTAGCCTCCTGTATTTATATGTCTACTGAAAAGGCTTTGATACTTAATGCGAAGCCTTAGTAAGAATTTCCAATAGTCTACCTGCGCAATGTGTAAAGGCCCATTAATAAAAATCACACAAATATACACATAAAAAACTGTTAATTGGCTGAAGGGGAGGAACAATGTGCAGAATATCAGACGTCTATAAAGCCTTAAACAGCCTCACGTCGAAACAGCCATGGACAGATTTGTGGGCTCTGAAATGAGGCGGTGACAAATCGATGGGGAATGTCTTAGCTAAAAACCTGATGTATGTGCGTGTGTGCATGTGTGTGTGTGTGTGAGAGAGAGAGTGTATGTTTGTGTGTGTATGTGTGTGTGTGAAGAAGAGACAAGGTTAAGAGAATAGTGTTGCACAGGTTCAGAAACACTATATGTGCACGTGATAGAAGAACAAGAGCTGCAAAATGACTTAAAACAATATACACACCTAGAAAGACAAAAGCAAACTGGACAGCCAAAACTAAATCACCACAAAACTCCACAAGGAGGGAAAACTGGGAACTCTGCCCAGACACTGGAACACATTGACCTAATACATAATGTCCACAGTGCTGAGGAGGTGAGAACACTGGACCCAACTATCCAATAAGTCAAATGCACCTTCCAAGCAGATAATGCTTAATAACATGCTGTGAAAACAGCTGTGACCTCTGACCAAAGAATCATCAATTCACAGCCAGGAAAATATGGATAGAAAGATAAATGAGACTTTCCATCACCTCCTTAAACAACTTATGTTGGAACTACTGAGTGAAGCCCAGCGTTTCCGCCGCCCCAGCAGACCTGCTCAGAGGTCAGTGTAACAGCGAAATCGCACTGTGCAGCTCTCAGGTTTGACTATTTAAATCAGCAAGTGTTGCTGAGAAAGAGCATGCGTTCAGATGCGATAAAGAAAACAAAACCACAGCAGCTTCTGGCATCAAGAGTCAAAAGACTAACTGAATTCATTTGAATTCTAAACACCGAACCATGCTACAGCAGTGAGAACACACAGGCCGGAGGCAAGGCCATAACAGACAAGCATACAAATACAAATGCTATCTGATACTGAGAAACATCAGAGATCTAACGTAAGCATGGTGATGTAGTTAAAATGCTTTGTGATAAGAGACTTCTTTTCCCCAGTGTTCACATTTTAACTGAGTTCCATTAGTTCCATGTAACCACAGGGGACCAAGTAAAGAGAACCATGGTACAGTAGAATAACACACGGTTGTCTAATTGAAGTGAAACACAAAAAGTGGTTTGCATGATTTTTTTTTTGGAGAGATCCATTAAAGTGCACCAACTGAAGCCAGCTGTGCTTTGCACAATGAGCCTCTGACCTGCGGGAAAATATCACCGTGCCTCAGGACGCTGCTGCCCCTGCGGTCATGCACCTGTATGAAAACACAGCCCAGTGACTTTTATCAAAGCTCGCCTGACCATGAAGTCATGCACACACTGTTCTTGAAACAGCAACTTAAAAAGATCCCTCCAATGAAAATCAAGTTTTTAATCTTGTTAATGTGTCCCTATGGGCGGGTTGATACTAGTGTGCGAAATAAGCAGTCAACACTGAGATGTGTTTTGTTTGATGAGCGAGGTAGGCCGATGGTAAGCAGGTACGTTGCGGAGGGGTGGGCCAAGATCGAGGCCAGAAAGGGAATTCTAAGGGTTTTACCACTGCACATACAAACTCCCACCCATAGACTGTATAAAAGCTCCCACCATGCACTGCAAAGAACTGGCTTACTGGATTAAATCCTGTCGACTGAAATGTTTGGAGATGGTTTTTTTTTTTTTTTTTTTTTTTTTTTTACTTCCTACCTGCATCCACAGTCTGTTTGGTCATCCGTCGGACTGGCCAATCTAATTTGTCCACATATGTTGCATTAAAATACAGTCTATTTATATAAGGCGTTTATATGACGTTTCATAATAATTTGTGGTATTTCAAAAGGCCCCCCCTCAGGCCTCTGCCACCATTTTGAGCAGCAATCAGTGTAGAAAAGAAAAGAAAAAAATCAAGGTATGCACATTTGTTTGATTACATACGGAACTATTTTTGAGCTATTCCAGGCTAAGTTCCAAACAGCAGGTCATTTACAACCTACACATCAAGCTGCACAAGTGTGTGTGTGTGTGTGTGCGTTGGGAGCCCGCTGTGTGATGTGCACATGTCGACGTGACAACAACCCCCAGACACAGCAAGACAGAAAAGAGAGAACTGAAGCACTGAAAGGAAGTGAGCAGACGACTTTCTGGCGACTGTTTCAGGTCTCAAATCACCACAAACACCTTCAGAATGATTCAGCGACAAAAGTAACATCACACAACGCCAAGTTTCATGTCTGATCCTGAGCACACGACAAACAGCCCGGGCCCCCGCCCCCCCAGGAAATGGAAAGTTGGAAGCTGGAGTTTAGGTTCCAGGCCCACAAATCATTGAGTGATTGTTAAATTATTCAAATGAAAACACTGGCAGCTGGTGTCTCTGCCACTCATCTGAGAGAGCAACACAGTGGAAAAACAAGAGAGCAATGAGTGATTTTTTTTTTTTTTTTTTTTGTTTTGGTGCTAAAAAATGGTGCTTCAATCACACGCAGCGCAAACTATTATTACTCAGGCAAAGCTGGGTACGTCGACTGCATGCGGCTTCCAGTTCAAGACAGCAGGTTCGGCGCCTTCACAAACTGACGGCGCAGAAAAAAAAACAAAAACAAAGTTTCCAAACTTCAACAAAAACCTCTCGAAGCACCCCTGAGTCATAATCCACTTGTCCACCATTATTGCGAATGTTCAGTGCGCTCCAAACAGCCCTCCCTTCGCCACAGTGACATTTGCCATTTCAAAGAGTTTCACAACTATGAGGAGGCAACAGCACAAGTATTGTATTTATCTCTTCAGTGGAGAAGTGTTTTGGAGAAAGATGAACATATGACTCAGCAGTGGAGAAGTGGATTATGCAGTATGAGTGATTAGTTAGTTTAGAAGTTTGTAGTGATGCTTTGATGCTTTTTTGTGTGTGTATCCTACAACACGTAAATATTTGATTCTCTTTTAGTATGGTCTTCCTTTAAGACTATTAACCAGCTCCTAAAGTCCTACGCAGGTTTACAGCTTCTTACAGGTGTCAAACCTAGATGTCCTATATGTACCAGCAAGTTTAATAGCTACCAAAAAAGTGAAGAATTCATTCAATGTATTTATGGCATTGTGGGAAAAAATCATATGAAAACAAGACTGGAAACTATTTTCATAGACCTGAAGATGTGTAACAGCTGCAACAAGCAACTATTTACATTATCAGTTTATCTGCTGGTAAATTTTTTTCAATTTCAGGAAATGGCAAAAAAAAAGGCTCATCACAGTTTCAAAAGATGACGTCTTCATATTGCTTGTTTGGTCCAAAACCCACTAATACAAAAACCAATAAAAGCAGGAAATCCTCACATTTGAGGAGCTGGAAAGGGAATGGTTAAATGCAGGAGGCAGCTATGGACAATCTGGACATTGTCTCAATGTTCAACTTGACTGTTCCATTTCATCTCTGGTGCAGGCCATTAAATCAATATGTAGCAGTAAAATATATACAGAGCAGACAGGAAGTGGCTTCAAAACATCTAATGCAGGATGCTCCCATTGACCTGAGCACAAACACCTGCAAGCCAGTCCCTTGAAATAGAGACGGATGTACACAATATCCACAATATCCAACCGCATCAACTGCTCCTCTATATGTGCAGATCAGGTAGGCTCTGAAGTCTCGGTCAAAAAATGTTGAAACAAGCAAAAATTGGGACATCTGCTCCACCGGAGTTTTCAGGGAGTACAATCAATGTAGGCAGATCTAATGCAAGGTCGGGCTAACTCAGAAAATCTAACCTCACCTCTCTGTATTTCTATATCTCCAGCCTGTATTTGTCTTTCTCTCCCCTACTGCATCTGCAACTTTATTGATCTCCCCTTCTTGTCTCTTTGTGCCTTCTCTTCCCACCATGCTCCTCTCCAACCACTGTGTTTCTTCATATCTATTGGCTTCATGCCTGTCTGCCTCACCACTTCTTCTCGCCCCATCTTTTCTATCTCCATTTCCATGTGCCTGTGTCTGTCTTCAGATACCGCCTCCACCCGAATCAATTACCTCAAAGCCCATCTAATACTCTTACACTTACACACGCTCAGACGCACACTCACACACTCTGTAATGGATCTCTTACACTAAGCTGAGAGCCTAATCTGGTTTTAACCCGCTAAGTATGCTACCTAACATCAGGCATTACAAGGAGATGGAGAGAATATAGTTTGGGGTTTTATGCTGAGGCTCTCTCTCTCTCTCTTTTTCTATTGCCTATAATGACACAGTGCGGCCCAACAGGCGGGGGCTGACGTCAAATCCTGCTCAGTACGTTCTCCAGCTGTGAAAGAAAGAATTCTTAAATAGCTTACGAAATAATCTTATAATTCACAGCCTGGCAATCACTGTGGGCTACCAAGTGAACTTTGTCAAAAAAAAAAAAGAGAGAGAAAAATTTGCACAAAAGCACCAACGCCTAATTACGGGTCTCCGCTTCTGAACGTGTCGATTATTCCCCATGTTCCTATGAGGAGCATGTAGCGGCATGGGGGAAAGAATAGAAATCTTCCGTCAAAATCACCTCCAAGGCTGCAATTCTGCTGCCACGTTCCCTGTTGAAGGAGATAATTAAAAACAGGGGAGTTACGAGCCCCTGAAACTCAAAGGGCTGGTCCTCGTGCCGCGTGGAGGGCGGTCCTGCTGTTTCATCTCGGCCCCGAGGCCTAGATGAAAGTCTCAGGTGTGGAGGGGAGTCTCACAGAAATAAACAAGGCAGTGGACTGACAGGGGAGAAGGCTCCACAATCTAAGTTCAGTCCAATATGTGGTTGCTTTGGAGATGACTGAAATCGCTTTGGTAACGCTTTAAATTTTAAAGTAGAAAAAAATGTATATAATTTCCATTTTCATTGAAGACTATTATACAACTGAATAGCATTTTTCTCAACCTACATTTAGATAAAGAGCAGGCCATTCTGTTACTTTGACACATGCTCACAGCATTAAATTTAAATGTAAATTCTAGTTTATGACGAAATACCAGCAAAATAAATGACATTGCCGTGAGATGTGGTAGCATGTTCGCAGGATATCGCTGCAATTAGAGTTATTGTGATTATTAGTTTCCAACTTTTAAACAGCTTTCACATCAACATCCGAGTCGTAACGACTGTGGGCGCAAATTTGCAGTATTTTAAACCCTTACACGTCCAACTCAGTTATAGCACAACCATCTCGAGTTGTCAGTGAATACAGGAATCAGTAACACATTATTTGAAGACATGACATGACACCTGTCATAACCATGACACGACACAGTTGCGTAATTTTTAATGCTAAATTGACATTGTTTGAGATGTCTTTGTCATAACATCTTGACAGTTAACCAGGACATTACCAGTCATAGACATATGAATGTGAAGCATGTGAAGTGTGATGTGAATATTTTCCATGACCTCAACTACAGTGGCACACTCTGGACTTGTCATTAAGATGTCGTTAAATCCTAAAAGGCCAGTTTGATGACATGTTTGTTACAGAGGTGATATAAAGAGTTTCCTGATACAAAGATAGCTTCACCTGTTGCCAAAGCAAGTAAACTCTCGACCACGGCCGCCGTCATCTAGTTAGCTCTGTCAGTCGAGCAGCTGCCTCAGTCCCTGATATTTATACTCCTTATATTTACGTGCTTCAGGTAAAAACAGGTATTCAAGGATCAAAATGAATTAGACTATGTGTCCCTGGCCTCTTCATAGCATAAAAAAGCTCAACTACAAGCAATTTCTAATTTTAGTGTTTTTCCTGTTTCTCATCTAAAAACTTTCACATTTGCAAAACAGGATAATTTTATCAGCAAAATTCCAAATTATGATCAAAGGGCAACATTACGGAACAATTTAAATGAGAAATTTCAGCCAACCAGCAGCCTGGAAGTCGTCTATTATCTTTCCCTGATACCTTCATCCCTTACAGGCCATCATGTGATAAATTACAATTTTATCCATTTCACAGATCCTTCTTCTCTGCTACAGGTGAAAAAGTTGCTTGAGTAGTGAGGTCAAAGATTTCAATTTGCTTTAGAGATGAAAGGCGGATAAGAGGAAACGGAGGAGCAGAGGAGGGTGTTTAGAAATTACATCACCATTGCAATTTCAACCTGAACTAAGGATATATTATCTGTGTGTAAGCCAGGGCTGTCAGGCCGGGACGAACAAGGTCTCTGTGGATCTTGTTGCTCTTTCTTTATCAATCTCTCTCTCGCTCTCACACCAACACACACACACACATACTACACACACAGCAGAGCACTGAGCATCCTCTGAATCACCCTCACAACGAAGCCCCCCGAGGATGTTCTTGGCTGCGAGCTGCAACGTGTATAAATCCTCAGATCACAGCAAACATCATCTTTGAGTGGATCAAAGCTTTGATCTGAGGCTATCCTAACATTTGCATTGTCTGAAATGTGTTCGTTACAACAGAGGTGTCACGCACAGAAATGTAAAAACAGGACACGAGTGGAAGACTGATAAGTGGTTCCTGCTGTGGTAAAACACCCTCTGCAAGACAACACCGCCACGATTGTGTCTCTAAGTTCTGTATAAACCCTCATCCTCCTTTGCGTCTCTTTAAATTCGATCTCCGCCACAGTATCTACACGAGTAAATACTTCAGACGAGCTGCATCCTCCTCTCTCATCCTCTCCTCTCTCCCCCCCCCAAGCGGCCCTCTCATCCTCAGAGCCCTTTGTCTTCTAACACGTCGGCCCTCCCACGCTCTCCATCATCGCCATCTCCCTCTCGTCTCTCACCCTCTCCATCCATCAGTCCCCCCACAGTCCTCCAGCCCGCGGCCACTTCCATGAAGGGGAGGCAATGTTTGTTGGTTCAATAGAGTTGAATTATTATCATTTATGTTTTGATTTGGAATTCAACTTCACAAGCCACATTACAAGTATAACCAAGCTGGACCACTGTAACTCCCTTCTTGCTGGACGTCCCCAAAAAGACTGTTGGACGTCTCCGGCTCATTCAAAACAACCGTCTTCAGAGGAAAGTACAGAATTGATTTCAATATATCACTCACCACCTCTGACCTGCTCACTGCTTACAAACTGGCCTCCTGACTGTACCCATGATCAGAAGTAAATCTGATGATGGTGCGTTCAGGTACCATGGGTCCGCTCCGTCGAACAAACTGCCCAATGATATAAGATGAACCACAACTGTGCAGTCTTTCAAAAGCAAGGCCTGTGTCTAGTAGCGAATAGATGAATCTACCTGTCTATCTCTCTCTCTCTCTCTTGCTCGCCCTGTGTGTAGGTGTTGGTGGGTTGAATAATTTTATAACGTATTTGAATATGTATTCATGTCCTATTTTATTTTGTTGTGTGTGACGTGCATTGAGTTTACATTGTATGAAATGTGCCATACAAACAAATTTGACAAAACCAAACAACGACAACACTTGGACATGAAAATGGTTTTGCAATTCTCTTGATGACTGTGCTCTTGTTATCAGCCGCAGCAGTGAAATGTTTCAGTTTAAGGTTGCGCTTGTTGCATCGATGGACAGAGAGATGGAAAAATGAGGGGATGGAGGGATGAGATGCATAAGAGGCATTGCTGAGTGGATCTAACACTCGGCATCTCTTCAACCAGCCGCCCACTCACCCGCCCACAGCTGCATTGTTCACACAGCCGCTCTGTCCCTCTTTGAAACATTTCACTCTAAAAATGGATGATCCGCACCGCAAACGTAATTTTGTGTGCTCGTGTACGGTTTTGAAGCATACATATGGAAATTTCATTTCAAACACAACCGTGAAAAAGGTAAACAATCATGCCCACTGATTATGGTTGAAATCTGAATTTACACAAATGATCAAAATCAAGTGCAGCTACTGGAGCAGATGGAAGAAAAAGTTGGTCTACAAATACTTTCAGACAGTAAATACCAATGATAATGCATTTAAACTGTTCAAGGAATCCTTCCCCTGCCGGCCATTGTATCATCAATTCATCATCTATTGATCCTTCGGGTAGATCACTCCATCTCTCTCATTTTTCTCTCCGTCGCGCCCTCCCTCTGTTCGTCTCCCTTTTTATCATTAGTCATACAATCTGTCATTTCAAGTCAATCCTAACCTTCATCTTCCATCCATCAACGTGCTTCCTTATCATCCTCCCACCACCCATTCTGCAGATGGTTTTCACTTCTTCCCTTCCTCTCTCTCCTCCTGTTTTCTGCCCTGCCGCCCCCCCTCGTCCTCCTCAGTCGGCATATAAACTGTATGATCTAACCAAATACCTTAAATCTAACCATTGAAAAAATCGATGTGTCACAATGGGCAGGTTTACACTACAAAAAAAACACCTGCAAAATTCAATGTGATTTAGAGCCATGACAATTTGTTGATTAATCAGTTAGTCAATCAGTAATTATTTTGAGTTTAATCCATTTCAATCACTTTCCAGTCCAAAAAAAAGAGTCAACACTTTATTTGAAGGTGTGTGCATAACACTGACATCACACCTGCTTTGACCATGATGGAGCCTTTATAATAAACCTTTATGACTGTTATATGTCATTCTGTCATTGATGCAATGTTTAATGCAAAGTTAACAGATGTCGTTGCTATGACAACTTGTCATTAACCAAGACAACATAACCTCTCATGAACATGCCAGAACCATGCTACCACACCATAATATTACATTAAATACATTACATTAAAGTGTCACATGGTTGGGTTTGACATTGGCTCTGGTGTCATGAATGCTTTCCCAGCCAGCAGAGTTGTCATAACAAAGACGTCTCTGTTACACATCACAGTTGACTGAATGACACGTAATGACAACAATCATAAACATTCATAGACCTTCATGTTCATGTCATGTCATGGTTATAACAATGTTGTGTCAGTCTTACGAACACCCCTTCAAATAAAGTGCTAACAAAAAGCCAAACATTCTCTGTCTTCACTTTTATGTATGTGAGTATTTGCTGCTTTTCTTTAAGAAATATTACAAAAAAATGATTATTCTATTACTACATGGATGACTGTAGATATATCTTTGGTCGGACATAACAACAAATTTGAAGATGCCACTTTGGACGCTGGTAAATTATAATGGGCTCTTATTTTTTCTGGCTCTATACAGACAAGACAATTCATGGAGAAAATAAGTGGCAGATTAATCCATAGTGAAAATAATTGTTAGTTACAGTCCTAATGTGATTCAATGTAATCTGCAGCTCCCACTTTAGTGAAACCATGAACATGCACCTGTGAGAACACACATGCACACAAGTGAAACCAGAGGGTTCTGTTTTCGCAGGAAGTGCATGAACTACAAAAGGGGATCAAGCCAAGACAAAGTAGGATTTGTTCATGACATTAATGAGCTTTCCATCCTTGTATTAACACACTGAAAGGATCTAAACAAATGTAATAGATATAATAACTCAACCTTTAAATATATATTACAACTCATTTGGTCTCTCACTCTCCATGTTCTCTCTCTCTCACACACACAAAACAGAGACATTGGGACAAACAGAAAAATATGTATATTCAAAACCATATCCTGATGATGCCTCAGAGAGTACATGAAGTATACTTCCCCTTTTGATGCACTCTTAAGACCAGCTGTGTATTTGTATGTGTGTGTGTGTGTGTGTGTGTGTGTGTGTGTGTGTGTGTGTGTGTGTGTGTGTGTGGTCAGCTGGTTATCATAGGCTCTTATTATCTTTACTGTGCATTTGTGTGCTCCTTAAGCATAAAGAGGAAGGTGAGAGAGCTCTGATAACACTGTGACAGTAACCATCAGGCGCTCACATTGTCTGCGTGTGTCTGTGTGTGTGTGTTCTCACTGCCACATGTACTGTATTGTGTGCTTGTGGGTATCGTTGTGTTGTACACTGCTGATCTGTACAGAAGCTTTCAAGCACAGCAGTGAGACCATGTGTGTCAGTGCTGTATGTGTTTTTCATGTGCATTGGTGTGAACCGCAGATAAGACAAACACCACAGACATGAACTCTGGTTACAGAAGAGAAACTTGAGGTTAACACACAGTAAGCAAATATGTTAATGAGAAATCTGCATTTTTCCCACATTTCAGAGATGCCTGCATTGTTTCGAAAACATTACCTCTGATTGTCACATGGAGCAAAGAAAAAAAAAACCTCATTTGCAAACTTCATTTGCCACAGCTGGTTTTAAGGTTCTCTTCATGGTTTTGACAGCAGTCAGTTTTTTGCTTACACTTTGCATACACAAAGCAAAGCCCAAGTTAGACAGTGTGTTATAAGATGAATACAGCAGTATGTTTTTGAAAGCATAACCCATGACTGTATCTGACGGCCTGCCAGTTGCACGAAGACAGTGAAGCTAGTGAAACTGAACTGGGGTCCGTGCCCTGAGATGGTGCCAGCTGGGGCTTTGTTTTGTTTGCTCTACATGACAATGAAAAAGGTAATATTTTAAAAAGAATACCTCAACTGTGGTGCAATCAATTAATATGATATAAATGTCCCCAGCTACTAACTAAGCAAAATGCAGCGTAGGTTAATTGAGATTAATTAAGCCTTTGTGCTCCTGCAACTTGTAAACCAATACAACAGTGCATCTCTGCTATGTACTGTATTTATTCAATGTAAAGACAGGATTTACTATATCTTAGTTATCATATTAACTGTAGCATATATAAGTGAAAATATATTCATGCATGGACTTTGAGGCAACCAGGCAACCTCCTTCTCAAAACAAATGTGATGGACCCTGTTATTGACAGTTGGCATGTAATGAGCAAATGCAGGGAATGAAAATGCTGGTGAGAACCGGCAAAGGAAAGAGAACCATAACAATCCTCCTCCTCATCATCTTCTTCCTCCCTTCACTTGGTGTCAAACATGAGGAGGTTTTTTAACAAGCCGAGATATGTGCGTGGGGGTACTTATCACTTCATTAGCTACCCACAGTGCATTTGGTCTAATGAAAGTCTTTAGAATTTAAATTAATGAACACACACACACACACAAGAGAAAAGCACACACACAAACATGAAACATATTATGACATATTCACATATTCAGCCTGGCAGTGAGAGGTAAGGGGTACAGTAACAGGGCCTGTATATGTGTGTGTGTGTGTGTGTGTGTGTGTGTGTGTGTGTGTAGTGTGTGATCAAAGACAACAGCATCACATTTGCGTAGTCGGTGCTGATTTGCATTTAGTGATTCACAAGGAGACAGATGGACAGATGATGACAGAGAGAGAGAAAAAGAAGGGGGGGGGGGGGGAGAGAGAGAGAGAGCAGTGACAAGCTGCTGTCCAGGGAAGCAATTAAATGGACTCGACTGCTGCCACTTAAGACAGGAAGACGGAGAACAAAATGTGGAAAACAGAAAAAGAGCAGTGTTGACTCGCATAATGGCTCTGTTAGCTGGTGCTGTGCAGTTCTGTGAGAACAACCACACACACACACACACACACACACACAAACACAAACACACACACACACACACACACACGTGTCTTACTCCACTGACTGAAGAGCTACTAAATCCTCCAAAGTCCAACGACTAATGTCCTAATTTTAATAATTGCTCTTAATGTGCGATAAAGCAGAAGTACAGTAACATGAGTCGTCTAAACCCTTCAGAACACTGCTCACATGAAACGTATTATTCTTTCTCCATGCTTTTATTCTAGTTTTTATTGCTTGTTTTTAGAATGTTGTTCAAATACTTTTCTTTGCCTCTGTGAGGCTCTCTGAATTACCTCTATGTTTAAAATATGTTAGATAAAGCTTCCTTACTTAACCAATGTAGGAACAAGCTACATGTTTATTATGTTTATACTGTATGATGATTTTTTTACTGTTTATTTAGTGGCGCCAATTCAATTTACATTGGTGGTAACAGGAAAACACAATCTAATGCTTCCTAATTCTGTATTCATAGATGGAACACCCAAAATGAATGTATTCTTGTGATGCAATCTGTTTGTCTGTTTCTAGTTCTAAATTTTAAAAGTAATCAAATGTGCAAATATTGTCATTAGTGGGAAAATGAATTCAAATTGACATTCTGAGGGCTTTGATTTGATGCAATTGATTTGAATTCTGCTCATCGATTGCAGTTTTTTAAAATCAAATTCTGGCTCCATTTCTTGTCCTGTTATCTGAGGGAAAACAAAATAATACTGTCACTTTGAGTTCAAAGTAAACCCCCTCTTTACTTTCAGTAAAATTTACACATCAAAAACAGCAATTGGGCATTAAAAAAAAGGTCTTTTGTGGCTCTTTCGGATAAAAAGCAAAATATTCATTTTCACTTCTGTCATGCACAATTTGTATGTTTGCCGCCGATGAGAGCAACAAAACCAATTCTGCAACATTTTTTACACGAAGAGAGGACTCTTAAAATAAAGTTTGGAAAAAAACATGATTCCTAATGATGCTGAAGTAACTTTCTCATCATATCAGATGCACCTGCAAACCGTTTCTGTGCGTCCATTAATTTTCACTGGGTCACCTCTTACTTTTGTAAAGCTTTGCCAAAAATCAGTTATTGTTATTATGTATATTTGGAACCTGTTCCAATTCTCACTGTCAATACACAACTGTAGTCATGCTGCATGCAATGAGCTTAATGCTTTTTCAGACATCTGCAGAAAACCCCAAGCAGTGAAGCCATTTTCTGTGCGTCAACTTCCACATTGTGCCTCTCCACTAAATGCACCCTTCCAGACATCACAAGCAACTAACAGCCAAGCTAATCAAGTCTCCATTCAGCAGCATCATTACCAGAGAAAAACACAAACCAACAGCAAGCCACAGACAAAGATATTCATCTTTGTGAGTGGAGTGGAGAAAAAAAAAGCTTATTGATGTAAACACCAACATAATAAAAAGAAGAAAGAAGAGTTAAATGAGTGTTTTAATGGCAAAGTCACAAAAACAGTACAAGTGATGGATTGTGTTGCTTCTCTGTCACTGAACGCATGCTCGTCCCTTGGCTTGTGTGTTTTTGCGTTTCATCCTGACCATCACACACACAACCACACACACAAAGCGAGAGGCCAATGAGCTTTTTGCCAGCATGTGTTGTCTTCATTACTGGACAGTGCAGCGACGAACACAAAGGGCTCCATTGAAAAGCCGGGATTCCCTGGATAAACCCGGCCATTGTATCCCGAGATCCCCGGTTCCGCAGCGCTGCCGAATTAGTACACATACCTCTGGACTTGTAGTGCGCTTGGGACGGGTGGCGTCATGTGAAAGCGGCTGGCTCGCTGTGGCTGGTTGGTTGGATGGATGGAAGCCTGCGGATTCCGAACAGGCTGGCAGACAGCTTCATCTGCCTATCCGTGGGCGCATATGTAAATGTGTGCATCTGTGCGCCTGTCGAGCTGCCTGTCTGCCGTTCTGACTGTCTGGCTGAGGTTTCAAGTCAGAGCAGAGTTCAATTTTAGCAGCAGAGACCTGAAATCAAACCAAGACAAGCCTCAAACTTATTCAGCAGTTAGTTTTCCCAAAGTCAACCCGCCTGCCTGACCTGCATTTTAAATGGTTTTCAGACTTTCAACATGTGCTCTTGAGAGACAAATTACTGTAAAGCTAAACTTCTTTTCTGCTGCCCTGTGATCCGAAATGAGTTGTGGATATAAATAATAATTAGTTGATTAAAAATGATGACACAGATCACTGCCGAAGGCCACTGGAATGACTGGCAGTGGAAATGGATCACGTAAGATAGAATCTGATAATGAGAAATAAATAATTAAAATCCATTAGGCCATAAATTTGCATATAAATTTTGTTTGGCCAGTTCTGATAAAACCAAGAGAGATATCTACTTTATTAAAATTAAACACAGGCAGCGAACAGGCCGGTTTAATGACCGACACACACCATCATTTATCAAAGGCCTCTGGCAACAGGTGGACTTGAAACATTTGGGGGGTGTGAAGCCCAAAATTTAAATCAAAAATCAACAGAGCTGGAATGCGAATGTGCCAAATTTGCAGTCGACGCACAATATGCTGTGATTATGACATTTTAACCTGCGCTGGCACTCCCAGCAGATTGTAATGTGAGCCCGGAGACTGATGAAGATGGACGCTTAATTTTTTGAATGCAGGCCATGGGCCGGCTAACAAGGTGCTGATGGAGTGCATACAACGTGCCAGTGGTGGGGGAAGGACGTAAGGAGGGAAAGAAGCAAAGGAAGGAGGGAGGAGATGTGTGAAGCAGGCACAGGTCAAAGGAGGGGCAGAGGATTAAATACTTTTTTTTAAAGGGTATTCTGACTATAAAAAGCTTTTTGGTAGAATTAAAACAGGAAGGAAAAAGGGAATAAGCACAGATAGGTAGCAACAGAGGTGCTCTGCTTGAGTGTCTTGTGTGTACGTGTGTGTGTTTGGAGGGTGGGTGTTTAGGAAAAAAATCATCATTAGCCGAGGAGCTGAAGCAACAGCCCGAAGCAAAGCCGCAAATGGAGACACGGGGGTATGTACACACACAGCGGGACACGCTTAAACACACACATTAACACGGAGATGTGCACTGCAAGACAGACACCGACAGACACATAAACACTCCCATCAGCATGACCTAATAAGTCCAACAGCGGAGGCAGGCTCAGCCAGCAGATATGGTCATGAGGTGCAGATGCATGCCAAAGCTGTTCCGAGCAGTACGTTTCAATTAGAGCCGGAGGTCTGAGAAGAGCCAGGAGAGCTTCCACTAACTGGTAACCACGCAAACAGTGAGCAAAGCACCCCAGAGAACAGACAAGAGGACCAAGAGTTTATCATGGCGATCGCTTTTGTTACGCCCAGGAAATTCAATTACAGCAAAGGCAGCGAAAAATTGCGTAGTATGAGTAAATTAGCACGAGGTCAATTACTAATGTGTCCACAGAAAGAATTATCTTTGGTGCAATTAACACCCATGTCCCAGAAGAAGCCAGTTAGACACACCTCAAGGAAAAAGGGACTCCAACGCTGAAGTAATCACATTCACACATTAGAATGAAATTATGCTATTAGTTGCATCATCTCTTGTGGATCACCCAAGAACTGGAGGTGCAGTAGCAAGTGCCCCTTTAATTGTACAGTGCATGACTCAATAAATCCACAAGGCTGATATATTGGCTGATGTTAGCCAACTGCAGACAGGCCATATCCATATTGGAGTTCATGTTTGCCAATAAGTAACAGGAAATTGCCATACAGAATGTAGTTAAGAGACAGTGGGGTCATAGTTGCCCATGAGGTAACAATTCCGACACAACATCAGCTGATATCTTGAACTGCAAAGTTACGATACATCATCACTTGCAGGACTTAAGAACAATATATTTTTTTAAAATTCTGAAATATACATATTAGGTATTAAAAGGTATAAAGGTATTGGCTTAAAAATACAGTATGGTCAGCCTGTGCAGTATATCTGCCAAAGAATGAGGTTTATATGGCCAGAGGAAGAGCTGGAAAAAATCATGATAACAAACAGACAGACTGAATCAACAAAGTGGAGCTAAAGCGTCAAACTAACCGACAAAGATATGATGGATCATATCTCGGAAAATTTCTGTGCTCACCGGTCAAAGGTACAATGTTTTTGTGACCAATGGGAATGATGGCCAAAACTATGAAAGCTAAAGCTAAGCAGGATAACAGTGTTTTCCATTAGTGCCTGTAACAGGTCGGTCTATGTGTAGTAAGTCCAGTACTTGATATGTCTAATGATCATTAACACTGGAATGTCCTGATTGGGTCGCTCGCACACATGAAGTGAAAATTAAACAGGTGTAAAAACAGGAGTTCAATCCTCAATGTCTTCTAACAGACTCATTACTAAAAGTACACAAACACACACACACACTTGTACGCTCCCAAGTGACAACCTCAGCATTCAGTAAATATTCGGGCCGTCTGCATGCTCGACTGTGTTTTTGTGTCTGCACATGTGACACACTCAGCTCAGGGAGTATGTGTGCATCTCACACCAATTATAAAAATCTCTCTGCACACTATAACACCACATCTCTGTTTTCTGTTCCCCAAGGGAATGATGACATTTTTGATCCATACCTTCTCGACAGCAGAGTCTAACCCGCATGGGACTCTTAAATACCAGCTTTTTCTCTCTAGCTCTTTGATTTCTGGAAAAGTGGCTAAAATGAACTTATGTTGATAAATAATATGTTGAATATGTCTGTGAAATCTGGACTATGACTGTAAAACTGAACTATCTATAAATTACCAAAAACAAACAATAGTTCCATATTGGGCCACATACTTTCTAATAAAGCATTAATCTCATAAACTCTGAGATCTTACAGAAGATTAATTTATCTGATGACACTAAAACCTTTGTGTGAAAATCCTAAAACAGAGTTCACAGAGGGAACCTTCATTCCCTTCGTGTGATTAATATTTCCTTCATTTATTACAGAGCCCAGGGGCTGATAACAACAGGGGGGAGATATATAAAAACCTAATATAAAACCAATTTCACATTTTAAGCTAATTTGACTGATAGCAGCTGTGTCCTGCTGCAGGTTCTGCCTCACAACGACCAAACCCGGCTTCGTTTGAGCGCCGCTACATGAAACGTGCCATATTTTCTCTCTAAGAATCTGTAGATTCTTCATGTGAGCCCAGTTTGAGTTTAATGAAAGATCATCAGCCATGCATGATTTGTAGGCAAATAATTCCACACGATAAAAAATCAAGCATTTTCAGTCTTGCAGGGAGATGTGAGTGAACCCGCTGACCTGTTGATCACCTGTCTCGTTTAAGCTGAACAAATGGCATGAAAGCCCTGTACGATAGATGAACAGATTGCCGGGCCGGGCTAGAGCTAATTCCTGGTTAATTCCCTGCTGAGAGATCAGTAACAATATGAGCTGAGATTGATTATGCTCTCTCCGTTCATCCCGCTCTCTCGGCCTCACCGCCTGCTGATACTGTGACACACGGTACGGCCACACTTCTGGGTCTGCTGCTGTTTTTCACAAGAGTCCTACTGGGCCAAATAGTTTGTTGGCTTGAACTGTGCCCAAAGCCAATTTTTATGTCAAAACTCTCACACTGTCTCATCACCTGCTGATAACGAGTGATGCCAGTCTCAGGTAGCTTCTGTTACTCTGTTCCCGTTCCAGTTTGTCTAAGCTTTTCTTCTTTTATGGCACATGATATCTGTTTTCTTTTGCACAGGATGACCAAACATTACGGCTTTATGTACAGGAAAAACGAGGAAAAAAGAAATGAAACAATGAATATTTTGATAGCATTCAACAATTATGACTCATGGGATATGTTGTTAAATAAATGCATATTAATCATCATTTTGTATCTGTTGACAGATGAAGAGCTATCAAGTATTTTATCTTAGAAATAGTGAAGAATAGTGGAACCTGATCTATGAAGAATAGAGGGCAGGACTTCAGCTCTCTGTATGAGACTCTCATTCCCATAATGGATCAGTGGTCTTTCTATTCAAGACAGAAGAGTATGTGTGTGTGTGTATCTATGTGTTAGAGATAAAGAAGCAATGCTTAACATCTTCAAGTGTTGTTTAGCTCCTCTACCTACAACTGATCGGCCTGGGCTGATACGAGCCTTCAACAGACACTTCATCAACAGCAATAAGACAATCACTTGACAGAATGTTCAATGGTTTCACTTCAATGAATCAAATGCAAACCACCATGAAAGCACTTACCAAATGCAACCTGGCTCACATCCAGCCTATCACATCCCTTCATTATAGAGTGTACTATGCATGACACACAAACAACCAATCACGCACTGTCAACATCACCACATGACCCAGGTTTGGAAAAATGTTCCTGAGTACTGTGACCTCTGTTAAATGCTACTCAAATGCTCGGCAGCGAGCACCTTGCAAAAAAGCTCAAATAGACATCGATAATCACAAGGATGAAGCAGACACAAGACATGAAAGTCAAATAATAAAGCGAGGGACTGCTCTCATATTCACATTCACTTCATGTCTCACACTGTCAGAAACAAACAGAACATGACACAGAAAGTTTTCAGCTACATGGTCTCACAACGTTCCACTTTGCTTTCAGCCTGTTTTTCTCTGTTTCGCCAGATTTGCAGTCAGGTTGAAATGCTGAAAACAACATGCTGTGAATTTGTGTACTCAAAGTTCTGAGTCACTCACAAACACACTGTGGATGCCATGTTGCCATCCGTTCCCTTTGGTAAGCAATGGAAAATATATACATGTATGTGCTTCTAACAGGGCCGAGGGTCTGGTTTTTAAGAGCTTTATATTCTGAGCTATTCAACATATTTCAGCTCATGCACCTAAAACCGAGCGCTTCTCTTCAAATTTTCCAACTGTTGTGTGATGGCGGAGACATAAAGGGACATGAAATCGTGTTATTTCTTCAGCAGTGAGGCCGGAGAGGCTGAAAAGGTGAAAGAGACAAAGAGACAGAAGGAGAGAGGAAAGAGAGGGTGAGTCAGGCTGTAAACACTTGGTTGGGGTGATGTTATCCAGCTGTCATGAAAACTGATCCAGTGGCTGGCAAGTTCACGCTGACCGCCATGTCACACACACACACACACACACACACACACACACACACACACACACACACACACACACACACACACACACACACACACACACACACAC
>JBBMOC010000008.1:12322705-12401333 GCA_037975185.1 Centropyge bicolor
AACATACACACACAGAGGCATGTATACATCGGCACAAACACACATTCTGCACGTACATCAAGAAGTTGAGGTTAGATAGAGGTCTGTGCTTGGGGTAAGTGAGGAGGCGACAAGCCAGGCGGGGTTACCGGATCAAGGCAAAATATTCAGTCCTGCAGCACACACACGCGAGCACACACACATACACACACAAAGTGAAAAGCTACAGAGGCTTGAAATCAATCTTCCACACCTCTAACTGAAGCAGTCGGGGCTCTCCAACAACAACAACACACACACACATGCACACACACAGTCGTGTTTCCATCACTTCAGAGGACATTACATCGATCAACCTAAATTTCCAGGAGACGTAATCTAACCATGACCACTACTAGTCCAACCCATACCCAAAGTCTCCACACTAACATTTAACGATTGAACGTAATGGGACTGTGTTAAAAGATTTTGCTCCCACAACATGAACAATGCACATCTACACACACACACATTTGTGCAGCTATCCATATTAGGACATTGCATTGACTTCCAGTCTTTGCGGACAGACTAACCAAAACCCTCGCCTTAACCAGGACCTTGCGAATGACATTCTGCCTCATTAGGACCAGGCTTTGGTCCCCATGAGGACAACTGGTCCCGACCCTGGTCTGTGTGTCTCCTCAAGGTCCTCATTAGGTTACACAAACACACACAGACACGTACAGACACACAGCCGAGGGAACAGTGTCCACCCAGCCTGCTGAGGCTGCACCTTCAACAACCCCATCTGTACTTATTTCAATAAGGTGAAAGAGTTAATGAGCAGTGTCACTGAGTTTAACTGTTGTTCCTGGAGGAGCTTGTCCACATCCGCGCAGTAGAAAACACAGAGAGACGACCAGCAGCTCAGCTCAGCGCCCACAGACAGACAAGTGAGCAAATCCTAAAATGTTGAATGTCCAAGAGCATAAAATGTTTTCTGTAGATGTAATAAGTTAGAACATACTGAAAATTGTTTGTTTTCTATTTAAAAAAATGCACAAAGTGGATACACTTGACTTGGGTACAGAGGGGTTAAAAATCTTTTTAAGAATGCACAGTAAACAATGTGCTATGACGAGTGTGCAGGTTTTCATTCAGCAGGTGAGTTCACTGGTTGATTCGTTCTTCGCCTCAAATCAAAGGAGTGTTAATCATAGGGTGGAGTCTCTGGGTTGCAGCGAAGCCCTGCAGACTGTTGGCTCTCCATTGAGATACAGTATGACAGTTATGTTTGCATGCAGAATTGATGCGTAGCTGCAACATTAAAGGAACAGCTCAACATTTTGGTAAATACTCTTATTTGCTTGTTGCTGGAGTTTGATGAGAAGATCAATACCACTCTCATGTCTGTGTGGTAAATGTGACCCTGGAACCATAGCATGAGAATTAGTGAGCATCTCATCCAATTCTCAGCAAGAAATAAGTTAATCTGGCAAAACAACAACATTCTGTCACCTCCAATTCTCACTGTCACTCATTTTGCATATATATGGTCGCTCATGCAAAAGTTCATGAGCCCAAAACAGTTAGGTACTGTATGTGAATGGCAACTGTGTTTGCATTACTGCTACACATCAGTACTGAACCATGTCTATGACTGAAAGCCATACTTCAATCGTATGACATAAAGCTCTTTAATTTAAAGTTTAACCTGTTAAAACCAAGTGTCTACATCTGTGAAAACTACTCCTCAGCCTCCCTCCTTACCAGAGGATGGAAGTAAAGCACAAGAGATTTTAGTGAATTTCGGTTTTTCTGATGCAAGCTTTTGGAATATGATCTGAAAAGTCTCTCTGTAACGCTGCTTCTCTCTGTTATTCAGTCCCTCCTCGTCAACGGAATTAAACAGAAACTATGAGCACGTTCCTGAACGCTGATCAGCTTCGAGCGTCAATGTGAAGCTAACAAGCTGAGACAGCCCCGGCTCTTGCCTCGGAGCAGACGACGTCTCCCACAGCCACACCTCTGCTTCAATGTTCTGTCTTAACAGGGCCCTTAATAAAATTCATGACAATATTACCTGGAAAAATAACTTAAAAGAAACCATCCATCTTTCACCCGAGGCCCTCGGCAGAAATCTCTTTGAAGATGCGTGTAAATTCTGCTTTAAACATTTTCCATCTTAATTCAAAGAGCTAATGCTAAGACTCCCAGACGTCACCACATTATGTTGTCAAACTGCTGAAATAAGTCCTTGAATTGAAAGGAGCCGCACTTCACTGAAGGAGGAAGGAGACGGAGAAACAAAAAAAAGAGAGGGAGGGGAAAAGTGAGAGACCCACAAAGGCCGTGACAGTGATGGGTGGTGGTGCCGGAGAAGGAACGACGGCGACTGACGGAGAGACAAAGAGCATACGAAGATAAACAGAGGAGAACGCCACTGTGAGCATTCACTGAAAATTAAGCCTTTTCTCAGACAACCTCTGATGTTCTTGACGCCGGATTCTCCCCCAGCTCCGCCCACCTCAGCACATCAGAGCCCAACGCCACCGGAGCGGCCTAATTAGTAGAGTACTGTGGCTGCCGGTCCGACGAGGGCCCGTGTTTCATCCGGCTCTGAGACCCCATTAACCTTTTGGACAGGCTGGTGCTTTGATATCTCAGCTGTTTACAGCTCCCCTCTACTTTCTAAAAGCGTTATGTTTCAGGTGCTTGGCTGACTGCACCGGCTAAATATAGGCACGATGTAAGATTTCCCTGGAAAGGGACACACTCTAGAGGCAGGGGGTCTGCTCTGTGTGTGTGAGTGCGCGTGTGTGTGCGTGTGTGTGCGTGTATGTGTGTGTGTATGTGTGTGTGTGTGTGTATGTGTGTGTGTGTGTGTGTGTGTGTGTGTGTGTGTGTGTTTGTGTGTGTGTGTGTCTTCTTGCACTTCCACACTTCTGGGGACCAAATGTACTCAGAAGGTGAGGAGGATGTGGAAAACCCTTTAAAATCTATTTTTAAATTGAGGTATACTTCTGAATATGTACAGAACGCACTTCTTCATAGTTTTTGAACTACCTTAAAAAAATAAAAACAACAACAACACAGAAACAGCAGGACGTTACAAACACGATTTAAAAACAAACAAACAAAAAAAAAACAACCCACACACACACGTTTCTCTTTCCTTGTGTGGACACTCCACTGAAATAATGCATTCTGTAGCCCCTTACCCTAACCATCAGAACTGAATGTCTAACCCTAACCTTAAGATGACCTTTTTGTAACTGTAACCCTAACCCTAAAACCTAAAAGTCATCCTACCATAATCCTTGTGTGGACCGGCTAAAATGTCCTCACAAGACAAAATGTCCTCACAAGAAATGTCGTTTGTCAAGGGTTGGTCCACGAAAGGAAAGAAAGACATGTACACACACACACACACACACATATACACACACCACCAGGCTAAGACGCTCACTTAAAGCTATAAATAAAACACGTCCAAAATATGCTGCAGAGCTAATTTGGTGTATAGTGGTTAAGATTACATTTACTATGTGTGAGTCTGTGATTGATTGAGTGTGTGCATGTTTATGTGCTGTATTAAAAGTTATTCATGCATCCATCACGCATTCATCAGCAGGAAACAGGAAACAAACCTTGGTCAGTAGAGTCAAACGCAACAGTATCTACTCATCCACCAGCCTGACCCCAGCGGTATCTCTACAAGATGCAAAACTATGACAGTACTTTACTCCTTCCACGCTGTTGATATCACTGCTGAAACACTTTCCATTTAACTATTAATATAAATGTGTGATGACAGGTATGACATGGCTGTCTGTTTAGGGCTTGGTTTACAGGTTCATTTGAGCAAAGCTGCGTGTGTGTATGTGCTCTTGGATGTCTATTTTGGTGAGAGCCAGTTGGAGTTTTGGACGGTCCTCTATTCTTCAGAGGGCTGTTTAAGGCTTAGATATGAGGTTAGACATTTAGTTTGTGGTGGTTCAGGTTAGGAATGCATGATAAGTATAGAAGAACAAGCATGTGTCAGTGTGTGTGTGTGTCTGGTGGAGTGAGAGTTTTACCTGTGCCTTTGTTGCGGTCCACAAAGCAGTACTTCAGTTCATACTCTTTCAGGATTTCATGGACCTCCTATAAAGAGACAGAATGAAAGAGAGAGAGAGGCAAGACTTGAGCCAAGAAATCATCATCAGAAGCTCGTTCAAATTCTAAAAATGTCAGTCTGAACTACTATCATTTAACTAATCTACCATTTGTGCAATTCGAATAATGAATAATGGCAATGCCCGAATTGAAATGAGTGATTTAGTGTGACCAAAAATCAAGAAATGAAAAACATTTGAAGAATCTATCACCTGCACTTGTTGGTGTTTTTATGTGGTTATTATCTTAGATCATGTGTCTGGTCACGTTTGTGCATGAGTGTGTGTATCTGTCCATCCACAGCTAATCTCACATACTACTGGAAACATCAGCCTAATACGTTTAGGGCACATTTGCCATCTTGACTGGGTGGGATCTGGGAGGGACAGTCGAGTGAGATTCAACTTTTCTTTCTTTGGGAGCAGTTGATTAATATGTTGTGATTGGCTGCTACCTTGGCCAGGTCTCTCTTGTAAAGAGATTTTGAATCTTAATGGGACTTCCTGGTTAAATAAAAGTGAAATAAAAAAAAAAATCTTTCTGTAGTGTCTTACAATAAAATGTTTTACATAAATATAAAAATGTTCTAAATAAATAATGTTCAAATTGAGAAGTTTAGACTTATCATCCCATCTATTGTTTCCTTATGAAGCTATACAGTTAGGTAAACCCAGGGGGCTCGGTTACAATACCATTACACTATTATAAGCACCTCAAAGAAAAATGAGACAATACTACACAAAAACGCACCTGATCCTGAGATCTGCCTGAGAGCGCACTCCTCTTGTTCTGAGTTGTCAATTAATTTACAGTAAATCAAGTAATCCATGAATTAGTTACCCTTGTAGCAAGAGACAAAATGCATCACTATTGCCAGACAGGAATGTGCAATTAAACACGGTCAGTGAATACAAATCTATAGTAACTGTCTGGGGCTAAGTCAGACGTTAACAGATTGAACTATTCACACAGAGCCGTTTCATGACAGCACTATTCTAACAGCAAGACAGCTATTATAAATGAACCAACTGCTTCTAATAACATGTATTCAAAGTCACTATAACCTGAAATTAGATAAATCTTATAAAAATTGATTTTTGCTCATCACACTTAGGAAAACCTTATTTTTCGACACTTGAGTAAACTCTTTTCCTTCATGATGAACTCTTTGATGGCAGACTCCCCCCGATTGCAGTAATCTGTCTCTAACGGGTAATTATGCCTTTTAAAAAAAGTGCATTTTTAAGATGAAAAGCTTTCGGTCTCCTGTCAGATTTATAATCACAGCAGCCCACCACACTGCATTCAAATCCACACGAGACACACACACACACACACAAACACACACACACTCATACACACGCACTGCTGCATGTCAAAGTTAATGCTGGAATTTTTCTTTTAAGGAGACTGTGGTGTGAAGAAAAGCTTTTTATTGTCTCTTTAGTGACAGTATATGATGAAGCGAGACAGGAGAGAGATGCAATAGCACAGTGAGAAGATGCTCACACTCTGTCTGAGTGTGTTATGAACTGCAGACTGCTAACTCTCTGTTAGCCTTGGTACCCTCCTGATGGGTCTCACTGTTACGTAGCTGCACACAAAGTAAGTGACAGCACAAACTGTTCAAAGCTTGGCAACAAGTGTTTTTTTTTTTTTTTCCTTTTTTAAAGGAGGACAGGAGTGCCCTTGTGGATCCAGGCACAGTTAGGAGCACGATGTGGGTGGGACGACTGAACAGCGAGTGACAAAACTAAAGAAAAGAAAAACCATCCTATGAGCCTCGGCCTAAACTCTGTGGCAGTGGAAAGGTCACTTCAGCATAAAGCAATTATTGTTAAGTGCCACCGGAGACAGGATGTAATGGAAGTCTCCAGTATGATGCACATCAGGCAGGACTCTGAAACGGTTTTATCTCCAGGTGCAGACACACTGAATTCACCAGGATCATGCATATGTGATGTAAAGACATTCTCTCCCTCCTCGCTTTGCCTTTTCAGTTCCCTCGCACCCATTCCCTCATTATGTTATTACCCATTTTTATCAAAACGCCTGAAATGCAGTAAATAACTGTGAATTTGCATTTTCGAGAGCTTTTTAAAGCAAATACACAGGCTTTATAAAAAGGACCAGCATGTGAACAAAAGAGAGGAGAAAAAGTGGAAACAGTCTGATTGGCATCTGGGAGGATGCAACTGTTCTGTTTTGTCAGCTAATGTTGCCCAAATCCTGTGCTTTTATTCACTAAGAGCAACACGGGGCATGTTTTATGCTTCCATTCAACAATGAAAACAAAGAAACGCACTTTGCATTATTGTAAAGCAACAAACCACTGCGATGGATTGATCACCTTTTATACGGGAGTGAAAGCAGATTTGAGGAGGTTGTGTGGACAGAAAATATTTCCAAACCCATCTATCGCATATTTATAAAGACAAAAAAAAAAATCTACCTCAAGCGGTCATACAAGGACTGAAGTGATAAGGTTTTCTAATACGTACATTTTCCTCTTTTCCTATCTCTCTAACCACCATCCAGCCCACTCATGTACACCATGAGCAGGCATGTTCCTTATCAGCGAAGGCCATGCAAGGCAGCCCACACAGAGGGTCAGCTCGCTCGCCCTTAAAATCACAGCACAGCGAGCTGGAATAGCTGAGGGGGACAGAGAGAGAGAGAGAGAGAGAGAGAGAGACAGAGAAAGAGAGGAGAGTGAGGGAGAGAGAGAGAGAGAGCGAGTGAGAGAGAGAGAGAGAGAGAGAGAGAGAGAGAGAGAGAGAGAGAAAAGAGAAGGGAAAGAGTTGTTTTGTTTTGGACTTTTGCTCCATATCTGTCTCATTCTTGATGTTGCTGTGAGAAGAGGAAGCAGAAATAATCTGATGGGAGAAAGAAAAGAAAGCACCTGAAACCAAAACAATGAAAAATATCTTCATTAAAAAAAAAACATTTGTCTTCCCTCATTCTCAAGTCAGAAATCTGCTTGTGCACTATGAAAATTTCAACCAATTTCCAGTTGATCAAGACTTGATTTTGGAAAATACTTTTAACGAGTTTATTTACGTTGCTGCGTTTGAGAGCAGGTAAAAATACTCACTGGCACACAGGCAGATTGTATCATGTGTGAAAGAAAATAGGATTTTAAGGATCCAATTACAGCCAACAATGACATGAAGATTAATTCCACCCCCCCAAGTAAACAAAGTTTTAAGAGTTCTTCCAGACATTATAATGCAAACACACACTCGAGCTATTACAATACAGGCCTGTGGGCAAATTAGCGACAGGCGAATACAGTAAGTAAAATAGGATTAAACTATTTAGATCAAAGCATGTCTGTACAAATGTGAGGATTTAAGCAATCCAAAGCTCCCCTTTTTCTTTTATATTTGCTTATCCTGCTGTTTCAGTTTCATGTTTCTATTCTCTTTTGTTTCTGCTGGATTCAACGTTCTTCTTGCTCTTTCTCCGGTCACAGTGTTTCTGGGGACGAAAGCTTTGTATTAACTAGAACCCTGACATAAAGGTAAAGGAAAACCCCATTTCCAAAACTCCAAGACACGACGAGGGAGGAAGATGAGCAACAGAACAGGATTAGAAATAGAAATCAAAGACATTTCAGAGAAAGGAAGCTGCTTCCAGTTTTTTTTTCCCTGTGGTGGTGACTGCTGTGTTGGACAGGATACAGACACTGACACTGCAGACAAGGTGACATTCAGACAAGGTTGAATCATGCCACTCTGTGTCACTCTCTCTCTCTCTCTCTCTGTCTCTGGTGGAGTCTTATCGCTCGCCCCTGTGCTCTTCTGTATTTAAATTGGGCTGAAAGTTTGTTTCTCACAGCACATTACAAGACATTTAAAGACTATTTTTAGGAGTCCAAACAGTCCTGCCTCTCTCTCTCAGCCATGCAATTTAACAGTCGAGCGCACCACGCCGGGGCTTTCCTTTATGATATTCCAGTTTGTTTCACCCTATTTCCTTTTACATTCCACATTTTAACGATCTTTTACTCTCGCCGCATCCCTTCACGCTGTTCTACGATGTTCCACTTTGTTTCATTGAGATTCCCACTACGCTATTTCGACAGACTTTCTAATTAACGCTGCCGTAATAGCTAAGTGACGATCGCAAGTTTTTCAAAGCAGATCCGGGGCTCTGTGCAAAAGACAGCGTGACAAACCCTCTTACAACTTTATATTCAAAGATATAGCAAACACTCATACTCTGAAACCCGCACACTGCAAATCAGAAGACTGGTTTTCTGTTAGAGAGCTACGTTTTGTTGCTTCTTATCACTCCACAGATGGATATAGTCAACACAATCTTTGAGAGGCGTTCATCTTTACACATTTTAAAAAGACACTTGTCCTGCCTTGTTGCGTGTTTTCAACTGTTTTCAACAGTGAGTGATCAGATAGAGAATCTGGACAGTGTGTGGGCAGACGCAGCAGGACAAGCTGCTGTTGTGTTTCCTATTCAAGATCGTTCTACAGCGTCTTCTTCAATGTCAAGCTGTCTGATAACTAAGCATGTCATTCTGCTCCATGCTGTACTGTGTGGACGCTTTTAAGAGGCTGACATTTCCACCGAGTGCAGTCACTAGTCCAGCACCGGCCTCAAAGCCCAGGGCCGATTCCTGCGCCTGCGTGTGTGGGCGGACACATACTAGTATTAAAGCAAACCGGCCTGAGAGGATGGAGTTGATAAGGAATGTGATAGCAGCCTGGTCTGACACCTGGTAGGCACAGTGTGGGATCATGAAGGAACATGGAGTCACGAACAAAATCAGCTGATCATCAGCTTCACAGGTGTGCAGCTCCATACTCGCTAAACATGGCTGTAATTGATCCAATGACCAGTGGCCGCAGCCTTCATCAAGCTTATGTTACTTACTTTCAAGCCGCTGCTTATATAAGCTACTGTTTCTTATTGTCTATATAGATTTATACTGGAATTATAGTTCAGTAAAAATGTGTCAATGCCTTTGTGGCTCTATGCAGAGAGGGGTGTTACAGATAAGCATAGGCGACACGCCCACCTCCTGAATCTCAACAGCATCTTTTGTGGCCAGGTCCATGAAACATGATTAGTTGGTCCAACCAGCCAAAAACACCTCATAACTCCATCACTTCAAGTCTTTCTCATTCACTATGATCTGCGTCATGAATGAGTAGTCACTGTCACTGTGAGGCAGGAAATCTCAATCTAAACTCCTCTTCTGCACGCTCCCTCAATGGTGGGACAAGTTAGCCAACTCAAGTCCTTCTCTGTCTTCAGAAATTGCTCGTATACACATCTAATTTGCTCTATCCCTATGCCCTTATCTCTATGCCCTTTCAGCGCTCTTGAAGGCTTTCCCTCAATCTACTGTGGTTTGGATTGTTCCTCACTTATTTGTTGCTTTGAACAAAAGCACCTGCCAAATGATTAAAGGCACTAAGTCAGGTAATCCAACTTTCTTTTGGGAGAAGCATTTGAAATGGAAGAGGAAAAGTATGTTCATAGGTTTGGATGCATTGAGCGTTACAAAGCCTTGCTACTCTGGAATCCATTTTTTTTTTGTAAATTGAGCAAGAAAGTTGCCCTGAGCAAAGCCATTACATCAAACCAAATTGCATTTGCCATAGTGTTAAAATACGACAACGGTACTTTGGATTAAGGAGCTGCAGTGCTGTTCTTCATCTTGTAAACAAAAACACACACCGGCGGCATCGAGATCATCGCAAGAAATATACATGTTGCTTCATCAAAGATACAAACATACGCTCTTCTGTTTCACAGCATTGGCACAAGTCGATGCTCCTATAAATGAGAATATTAAGGGTCCATGGATTGGCTGAAATATTAAAACAGAAGGCTTCAGAGCTGCAGAAAGACCCAAAGGTAACATTGCAACATTTAAACCTACTCTTGCTTGGGTAACCCTATTGGCTGGTTACTCAGGGCTGGTTCAGGTCGGAGCAGTCAGGCGGACAAACTAAGGGAACTATATTATCCTGGGTCAGACAGAGTTCAGTGATCAGAATGAAATCAATTACTGACAATGAAATCATCACTTAAAAAACGATTTGTTAGAAAGCGATCTGACATCAAGAAGGCAAAACTTAGTAGTTGAAAAACATGCAGAAATGGCTTACACTTAACTGAAATGAGGTTAATATTGACACTTAAGGGATTTCTATTCCTGAAATCTGGATTGGTTGTTGAGGAAACTAGAATAGACAAATGCATAGATATCTGTCAATCAGACAAACTGATTAAAGATTCCTTCACATTTGACACAAACTGCTTCGCCTCATATGTGGATAGATGGAAGCCATCTCGTCTAAGCACATCTGCCTCCTTTCAAAATGAATCAAAGGGGTCAATGAAATCATAGCCAGCAGCTGTACAGAAAGTCTGTAGGCAGGAACGCAGACTGAAAAGGCGCCTCAAAGGTTCAGAGCTCTTCAAGGTCGGAATCTGATCAGACAGAATAGACTTCTCTTCAATAGCGGTGACTAATCATCAACTCGTAGTGGGGTCGACCGATTGTCTCCTCATGACGTCACTAGTGCCCAGGTGCACAACAGTATGGGCAGAGGGGGGCAAATCAATAATAGATGGGGTTTCTTCAATAATAACAGCGACCTTAAGACCAGAGAAACAATAAATACTGGTTTGAGGACGATCACCTTGTAGCAGGACTTCATGTTCGGTGTCAGCGCTGTGACTGTAGACAGTTTGTGTTGAGCTTCCTGGTAAGCTTCATTAGCAACACTTAGCATGCCGCAAGTCGTCTGGATGAGTAGAGGAGTACCGACCGTACCGCTGGTGAAAGATCTCCTCGCAGCGGGTTAGTTAAGTGTCACAAGTGTTGGATTACTGTAATTTCAATGCAATTGCAAATCTCATCTTCGTGTTTGCAGCGACTGTCCTATCATTCACAGCTCCCACTGTCAATTTCCTGTAAGTAAAGAGCAAACCGGCTGCAAATTGCCTTTCAAGCGGTCTACGTGTTGCTTTGACCTTTACATCTGTCATCTCGCACGGTTTGCCAGTTTAGGTATTTCTAATTCCCCTGTTGCTCTCTGTTAAGTCGTTCTGGAGCGAGATTCACATTCCATAACGTGTAGAAGGTCATCTAAATGTAAGGTGAGAAAAACCAAGTACAATGATGGGGGGGGGGTTCTCTCGACTGGCCTGGAAGAAAGAGAGAAAAATGTGTTTACTCTGACACCTGTTCATTCATTACACACACACGCACACACACACACACACACACTTTGTTCTTTTGTCCTGCAGTCATAAATGAGATGGCTTACAAACACAAACAGGACCACTGGGGGACGGTGAATTATGGGTGTGTGTGTCTGTCTGTGAGAGAGAGAGAGAGAAAAAGGGATGGAGGGAGAGGGGGATTATGGGACAGACACACTCGGCATGGCCTCCTTACCGGCAGTAACTGTGTCCTTGACCCACTGATGGAGTGATATATGCTACAGAGAGGGAACAGAGGATGAAGCCAAGGTCTGCCAACAAGCAGAATGCTACTCCCACACAACTATATGGTTTGAATTGATTAGCATTACAGTAACTCCATCATTACTATTCACACTTATAGAGCAGCAATACACTGGATTCATAAGGATGACTTTGGTGCTCCTCTACTTTGATAAGCACTGTCGATATATATGGTAATGCACAAATACAAACTGTGAATCTGTGTGTCATTTTTCCACTGATTCCACACTTCAGTACACTTTGATGGAAAACAGCTAATGTTGTTGGAAACTACAACAGACGCAGCATTATGACACATAGTTGAGCAATTTGTTACATATTCATTGGAAATTACAACAATGCATCCCTAATAGAAAACACTGTTTTCCATATTTGGTCCGAGCCAAGCTTTCTGTGTGTGTGTGTGTGTGTGTGTGTGTGTGTGTGTGTGTGTGTGTGTGTGTGTGACAGGTGGCTCAAACCGTGCACAGCGCAGATCACTGGCCTATCAAATGCCTGCCAGGAGAGCTTCTTAGAAAACGCACACTCACATATTGAGAGCAGACAAGCAGAAACACACACACGGCCGCAGACATTTCTTTCTCTTTTCTCTCCTTCGTTCTCTCTCAAACACATTCTCAGAGATTTAACACCATGCATGTTAGCTTAACACCCTCTTCCTGCTCTGGCATTGTTAAAAATTCCACAGTTTAACAAGTTTGTTTTGATTCCCCTCCTCTTCTGCTCTCTTTATCTCCTTCTCTTCATCCAGACTCTCGTCCTCGCTGCCTCCCGTCCTCCTCCTGTCCCTCTCATTTGTATCCTCCTGCTTTCCTTTGCTCTTTTTCATCACTGGACTAAACCACGGCTGCCTGGTTAAATTTTCATGCTGACTTACTGTTATACCGCTCTCCCTCTCCGACCTTTTATTTTTCACGTCGAAATGAGTTTCATCTGATATGAGATATCACTTCATCTTAATCTATCCCTTTCCCTTTTCTTTTTTTTCCATCCTTTTCTTGCCCTCTTCAGATGTTTTGTTCCAGTAGGGTTGAGACAGACGACACAGGAAAAAGGCACAGCGGGAGCACAGATTTGACCCCTGTAATCAACCTTTGCAGTCACGGGCACGTGGTCCGAGAGGTGCGCCACCCACCGACTGCCACACTCCTTAATGTGCCGACACACTATAAACACAGCTAAGAACTTTTTGAAATGTTTGCACAGCACTCACCGCCCCGCAGTGCATCATTGTGTGCAAATGTTTGAAATGCAAATAGCTGCAAAGTCGCGTATGGGTTCAAACCATGTTTCCATTTACCTGTTGTCTGCCAAATTGAATGAACTCGAATAATACAAGAATCTACATGAAGATTTTCTGCAATTAGTTTAGCATGTATAGAATAACTGTCAGTGCTGCGTAATGTTATTCAGCTTTCAGGTTCAGTTAATAAGTAGGGAAGGATCCTTAGATTTATCCTACTCTGCTGCATGTCCTGACTCATCAACAGTAACAGACTGAAATTGGTCAGTAGCTACACTAAGCACTCACAAAAGTACTGGTACTAATGTACAAACCAATTTAATGCAGTTAGTTTGGTCCTGAACTAGTGTCCATACAAAAAGCACATAATACAAGAAAACATACAATACCTATCATTCTGTGAAATAAATGTTATTCGCCACCACCTTTATCAGCTGCTAGAGTCAAAAAAAAATGTCAGAGAAATTTGGGGCACATGTGGGTGTAGCTGCTGACGAAAGCAACAAGCCGTCATCACCATTACGTGCGCTCGACCCAATCAAGCAAAACATCTCAAAATAGAGACTTTACGCCTTAATAACTCCTCAATAGAACAATATTATTCAACATCAGCGCCCAGACACTCATTAGAGGGAGTGAAATTACCTACTAAGACTTGATTTGTTATGGGGTAAAGGTACCGTCTTTGTGTTTCATGTGGGAAGTTTTTCCTGTCACATCCACGTTGTCATATATTAGAAGACGTGCATCTTATATAACAATGCCACCATGACACCAGTGTTGCTTCCCTTTGCCCATTTCACTTAAATCCCTCATAGAATGTGATGTCAGAAAGGGGAGAAGCAGTGGGCTGAGGGAAGCAGGTGGCTTGCCCTGAGACAGGACCGACTCTGCTGTCAGCCGGAATGACCCCACCTCCCCCCCCCCCCCCCCCCCGATCCACACCCACCCATCTCTGCTTGGCTCCGGCCCTGAAGCCACGGGGCTCAGATTGGAGGTTATTTCCCCCACTGTGTCGACAGTCACTCCTCACATATCAGCATACTCCTGCGGACATCGGGTCAAAGCATTATTCCAGAATATTTGTTATTTCGGTTTGAGCCAGCACAACACGTGAGGTTTGCCACATTATATAAATGAAATTGTGTGTAAATGTTCACAGGATGACAGCGAAGTCTTTGAGCTTCATTTATCTGCAGTCTACACTTGCGTGAAAGAGGAGGTAAATCCCAGCCTTCAGGTAAACTAAGGAGATAAAACAACCCAAAATGATTTTTGTACGTGGGTGTTGAACACTGTGCAAATCTCTCTGTCTGTGATCATCTCTTTTCAACACGTCGCAGCACTTTGTCCACAGCGCGGCTTTGCATTAACATCAGAAATCTATGCTATCCTGCTGCTGTTGATACGTGGAGACTGGCAGAGGAGCTCTCGAACATAAAAGCTAAATGGCCTCTTGCAGTCATTTGCACTCCTACACCAAGGCGCCAGTGAAAGCATAATGTATATGAACAGGCTGGATGTGGAAAGGTTTAATGTCTTCTGCACTTGAATTACATATGTTTTTGTTTCACTGTTGATTTTAAACAACGAAAAGAAGCCGCACATTACTGAACTCATAAAGTGTGTAAGCTTGAATAATGGCATTGCACAAGCCCAGATTTGCAATGTAATGTACATATGATCTTTGTAATAATATATCTTAATATCAGTAAGGTGATCAACAACAAAAAAATGATAGGCAGCATATTTCTGGAATGCAGCTCAATGTGATTAAAGGTAACTGACCTTGTTAAAATTGTAACGTTACATTAATGTGGCTGATGCTGAAACTCTCTCATCTCATAATTCAACAGATTGAATAATAATTTTCATTGTCAGTGTATTCATTTATTTATTTAATACATTTGCAAGGAAACACACTGACACACACACACATACTGGCTACTGATCTGACCAAGCAGAAATTCTCATAAAAACATCAGCCTCTGGTAACTTTTACACACACATTAAAGTGATTGATTAATGACAAAATAACTGCTGTTAGAAAACTGAATGCATATATAATGACAGCCCTGAATTAAGTGCAAAAAAATGTTTCTGGGTATTTGACTCGAAGATACGAAGCTTCAAAAATCATATGAATTTCACAAACCGTATAATTACATCCTGCAGAAGATTTGTGCTCGAAGCCGTCCTGCAAGCTAATAGAGGCATTTTGACAGGAGCACTAGATTAATAAAGGCACTTTGGGTGAAAAAGTTTTGCATTCCATAAAGGCTTAGAATAGTGACATTTTTTGTCCCCCTTTTATTTTTTATCCTGACAGGATGACAGATCCCATTGTTCCCCATGGGTAGAATAAAACTCCTGAAAGTGATTTATGAAAATAAACTATTGACTCAAGGGAGGTTTGATGGGTTCTTGCTGTTAACTCTGACTCCGCCATCAGCGCCTCGCAAGAGGAACTGAAATCCATCAGACAGAGCCACGAGTGGTCTTTACACTCTGGGTCATCACTTGCTGGATTTACTGTAAGCTTTTTTTTTTTGTTCTTGGATAACAAAAGTGGAACTTGGCATGGCTTGCTCTCGTCTGACCTCCCTCATTACAGAGGTGGATAACAGGCAGGCTGGATTTTATGTTGTTGACTCTGAGGTCAGGTGTTTCCAATTTGACAGAACCTGCACTTCTGGCACGGATGTCTAATTGTCTAAAAGTGACTGTGCATCTTTCCTCCTGTCAATCACACAACAGAGTGATCTCCCCAGCTCATTATACACCTTCACTTGTAAAATCTCACTTGATCTGCGTCTCAAAAGCATCAAATTCCAGCCCTCTCGCGGCGCGGCTGCTGCATGAACATCAAGGATCCAGAACTCTAGCAAACAGGGACCAGCAGGATCCTGAACCCTCCACCTGCTCCATCTCACACTAACACACATGCACACAGCGACGGCAGCAGTTGTGAACAGCCGGTGTGCGTAGCTCGCAAAGTGCAAACACAGTTTAACCAGCACTGTGAGAGTGACTTGAGAGGGGGAGACAATAACGGGACAGAGGAGAAAGATATTTTCTTAATGGCAGCTGAAATTGCTCTTTTGAATGAAGCTGTATTGTGGCGTCTCAACCAAGAGGGCCACCTCGCCTCAGCACTCCTCACACACACACACACACTCATTATTTCTCCTTAGCCTTTTATCCTATTAGTCTGCACCACAGTCTTCCTGTGCTTGTCCAGTCAATGCATTTCACTCTCTTTCTCGGTTACTCCATAGCCTTTTATCCAGTCAGCGCAATTCCAGTTTATTCTGAAGCCTTTCCACCAATCATAACCTTCCTGTATGCAGTTACTATTAGCATCTCTCTGTAGCCTGTATGAAAGTCTATCTTCAAAAGGATCAGTGTTATTATTATACTTCTGAGGAAACTGTATAAACTAACAAAATTAATTTATATAATGTTTATCTGATTTAATGTACAACAATGAAGCGGCTCATTGCACCGGACATCAGTCAGGTTATTTTTTACATGCATACATTTTCCATACTGTGACATTGTATATATTGAAAATATGCTCTCATCAATATCATGATATTGCTTTAACCATATCACCCACTATAAAATACACTTAACAATCATCCTCCTCTTCTTCCTCTTTCACCTGACTGAGCACTGGAGGTCACAGCCAAGTTCATCACCTCACCAACACAAAGTCACCTACATGTTTGAGCCATTGCCAAATTACCTTATATAAAAAGTAAACACTGCATTTACTTGTTGGTCTGTTCTGGTTGTACTAGCAGTCAGTCAAACAGGTGTACCTTGAATGCCGGCGGGATAACCGCGGCACAAACATCTGCAAAACTTTGAGGTGACTAATTCCACGGTAAACAGCTAAATCACAGCAGCGTGTGTGTGTGTGTGTGTGTGTGTGTGTGTGTGTGTGTGTGTGTGTAGGCTGGTAATCGAGGAAGGTGATGACGGCTGCCCACTGTCAGGAGGGGCAGATTTCATGAACATCTGCTACTGACACACACATACACGCACATCACAGCAGGTAAAGCGAGAGGAGGAAGTGGGTGGAAAGAGAACAGCTCAGACACACGCTGCTTTGTGACATTTACATGTATTTGTGCTTACATGTACATATGCAAACACAACTGCACACATTCTGCCTGACGCTCAAAGAGAAACGTATGAACACACGCACACGTACACATCTTGAGTTTCGTGCATTTCTGAGAAATTCTGAATAATTCAAGAACTTCGAAGTCCTTGGAAGCTAACCTCCCTCTCCATACACACACACAACCCACATTTATTTTACCCTCCAGTGCATCTGCAAATATGTTTTTACACTACGTGCTCGGATTTAATTAAACATCACTTCTATTCTTCTTGAAATTCCAAGTGGAGTCTGGGGTGCACAGTAGGGACCAAGTTCTCGCTCAATGTTTGGGCTCAACTCCAACTAGAGCGACTTCAAATTTGTTTGTATGAGGGTGAAAATTTCCACTTTCAAACGTGAATTTCCCAGCTAACGTACTGGTTCGTGCTGATTTTACACATCTAAGTCTGTTTACCAGTGCTACTACATAGGTCATTGCATTGTGGGTAATGTAGGCACCAGGTTTTGAAGAGGAGGAAGAAGACTGAGAGAATCTCTGGTTCTGCTGCCTCAGCATTGATATGTTTTTTTTTTTCAAACTCTCCTGGAGTCCGACAGTGTTACATGTAAATCTAATGTGTCAGATACAAGTCAGAGTTCCATATTTTGCTGCTGCTCATTTTATTTAAGGTTATGGCTACAGGTTTAATCAGGCTGCCACATGAAACTGCAGCTTTCCAGCCGGCAAAAGCTCAATACAGATCTCAATTGAACCTTAGAGTTTTTAGTTATTCAGGATAAGTGTTGCAAAAGGATTTGGAGTAAAATGCCCTGTTGATTTGATAAAATGCTATAACATAAGAGTCATAATGGCTTCTGTTTGTGGGGGATAATGTGAACATCAGAGAGGAAAAATCCAAGCCTCACATCCCCATCATGCTTTCAGCCTCTCCCACCCTCTTTTTATAACAACCTTCTGTCATCCTCCCTTCTTTTCCTCTCACCAAACTCTTCCCGTCTCTCCTCCCCACTCATAGCACTCTTTCTCTCCATTTCCCCATCCCCCCACTCCTCTCTAAGATGAGGACTGTCAGCAGGGCCATATATCTGACACAGTGCACCGTGGACTCCACACACACAAACACACACACACATCCAATATGCAATATAGTGTTCACTAATGGAGCAGCGGCTAGGAGGGGGAATGGAAGATGGAGTCAGCTGGGCGTCGTTGAGTCCATCAGACAGTTTATAAAAGACACTTGATGAGGATTTTCCTTTGAGATAAATCTATAACCTTATGGAAGATATAATGTCAACAACAGCTCTTTGAATATCACCAGATTCCCGTACAGGACCGAGCAAGAGCAGCTCTAGGTTTCAAGCCCTATGCACTTGCATGAAATAAAATCAGGCGGTAGAAGTGTTGATAGCTGCAGCTGGTGATTATTTTCATTACTGATTTATCCCTATTATTCTTATCACGACTTCCTCGGGTGATGTTTTAACATGACTTTTTTTTGTCCAACCAACTGTCAAGAAACCAAGAGCACTCAATTTGCATTTATATAAAACAGAGAAAACCAGCACATGCTTACATTTAAGAAGCTGAAGCAAGAACATGTTTTGCATTTGATTAAAAAAAAGCCAATTTATTGAGAAAGCTTTTGCAACCTTTTTGTATCTTCCTGTCGATCATGTAATCGACCTAGTGATTTAAGCACTAAAGCTGGTATATGAACACATTTCAGCAACTCTGCAGCCTTTCAACACAGAAATCAGAGCATTTCAAACCACAACACACCTTTATCAAAGATCCAACATCCAAAACATCCACAGTGATGTTTTATCCTGTTATAGATGGTTACAATATTTTGGAGCTGTGTGATGCGATTTAAAAGGGTTTTTTGTTCATTTATGAAAACACGCTGAGATATCGCCGCACACAAGATAAGTAGCCTGGTCTCATTTAATTCAACAGCATCACGACCAGAACTGCTTCTTTAAATGGATACAATTCATGTGGCATGTTCAGCAGGGCAGGCTCCATGCGGCTCTGCTCTCCGACTGCTCTGCTCAGGCTCACTAAACATATCACGCTCGTTCTGGCACATGAATAATGTGGAAAAATAGAGAGGGAGAGAGAGAGAAACTCCACTTCTTCTGCTTCACCTAATCCAACTGACTTTTCCTCCTTCTCGTTTCTCACACACACCATGCAGTCACACTCTTTCACACTCACTCTCTCTCCTTCTCCACACACACACACACACACACACACACACACACACACACACACACACACACTACCCATCAAACACCCGTGCTGGTTCTCCTTGGCACTGTGCCTCTTTCTAAGAATGTTTGGTGCTACAACTCTGAAGGAACACGCCATCAGCGCCTCCGACACATGAAGGCTTGCACGCTGACACGAGTGATGAATAACACTTAGTAGAAGGAACCGAAAGGGTCTGAAAGTTATAAACAATGAAGTCACTCTGTGGCCCTTGACAAGAAACATGCGTGCAAAGTTTGTGGAGCGTACAATAAACACAAAAGATTAACTAACTGATCTGCTCCTGCCCCCAGTGAAGGAATCTGATTACAGCAAACTGTTTACAACATATAAAGTCAGAAATCATGTGTTGACAACATAAGAATGTGAGTCATCTGAAGCAGTCGCATCTCTTGTGTTCACTGATTGCAATAGTTGTAGAACACAAGTGGCAAGACTTTAAATGTACAATATTGTATTGAGTTCAGCAAATGAGCTGATTGTTACTGTGCATGTTGCATATTAAAATTCATGCTGCAAAAAGTTACAAGAAAAGTGAGAAGCACAACAGATGCTACCTGACAACAGGAAGCGTAACGTGCATATCAATGCAGTGTAAATATCCAGGGGTGCAGTGACAGATGTGGGTAAACCCAGAACACACACATTAACAAAAAAAGTTCTGCTTTCTGACTTGACCTCAGGAAGTCACAGGTCTTTGATGCTGGTACAGGTGTTTACCTCACCCTGCAATGATGGCTGTCCCTGAAACATCTGCAGTCTCTGTAGCAGGACAGGCGACAGACTGTAAAGCCCCAGACAGCTTTTTGCAAGCACTCATTTAGAAAGACAATCATTTATTGACATGTCACACTGTTGTGGAGTGCACAGGGACGATTATTCAGATGAATCATTTTACTGATGTTTTCTGATCCTGCTTTTGTTTACACTCATATTCAGTTGCCAGATTTATGCAACTCAAAAAAGTTGGGGATCCACTTCCTCTTATTTTTTAGAAAGTGTGCAAAGTTACAAGGTGTTTAACAAATCTGCTAAAAACGAATACATAATATATTAAATCATAAAATATAAAACTACTGTTGTTTTTAAAGATGTGTCTTTTCTGTCATATGAGATTTAAAAAAATCAGAGATCATGTCACTGTAGCTCATCAGCCTCTGTCATCATGAACCGCGTTGAAAAGTGCGACGCTCGGTTCAAACTAAACTCCTGAAGCCCGCAGACGCGCGTCAAGTGTCCGCGTGCGGAACAAGCCGCACACGGAGCCACTTTTGCCCCAGTTTGTGCGCGAGCTCTGTCAGGTACCTGGTTGGTGGTGTCTGGCGGCAGGTTCTTAATGAGGATCTTCCTCCTGTTGCTCAGCTCCTGGCGAGTTTTGGCCAGCCTCCTCTCGATCTCCTCCGGCTCCAGCTCCGGCAGGTCGCGCAGGCTAATCCCCGAGTCCGAGGGCTGCGCCGCCGACGACTCCTCATCCTCCGGCTGCCGGCTCTCGGGGCTGTCCATCTCCGGGGAAAGTGCGCTCTCCCCGGCCAGAGAAGAGTGAACGCTCGGCGGCTGGATGGATGAGGCTGCCGCCATCTTGGGTAGCTGAGTGTAAAGTGTGTGAGGGAAGTGAGCGAGAGAGGGAGGAGAGAGAGAGGGAGTGAGTGAGGGAGAGAGAGAGAGTGAGGGAGAGAGAGAGGGAGGGAGGGGAGTGAGTGAGAGATAGAGAGGGAGAGTGAATGAGAGAAAGAGTGAGGAAGAGCGAGCGAGTGAGTGAGAGAGTGAGTGAGGGAGAGACAGAGAGGGAGAGTGAATGAGAGAAAGAGTGAGGAAGAGCGAGTGAGTGAGAGAGTGAGTGAGGGAGAGATAGAGAGGGAGAGTGAATGAGAGAAAGATAAAGGGAGAGGGGGTGAGTGAGTGAGAGAGAGAGTTAGGGAGAGTGAGTGAGGGAGAGATAGAGATAGATGGAGAGTGAGGGAGAGTGAGAGAGTGAATAAGAGAAAGAGTGAGGGAGAGAGAGAGATAAAGGGAGAGAGGGGGTGAGTGAGTGAGAGAGTGAATGAGAGAGAGCGTCAGGGAGAGTGAGTGAGGGAGAGAGATAGATAGATAGATAGATAGATAGATAGATAGATAGATAGAGAGTGGGGGAGAGTGAGAGAGTGAATGAGAGAAAGAGTGAGGGAGAGAGAGAGATAAAGGGGGAGTGAGAGACATAAAGGGAGAGTGAGTAAAAGAGAGTGTGTGTGAGGGAGGGAGGGAGGGAGTGTGTGTGTGATAGAGAGAGAGAGTGAGTGAGAAAGAGAGAGCGATAGAGTGAGAGAGAGTAGGTGGGAGGTGTGTTAGTGAGAGAAAGAGACAGACAGGTAAAACATCCTGAATAAATTTTAGTTGACTCCAGTCAACTCATTTATTCCTAAAGATGTATATTACTCTTGAAATCAAATATTTACATTTGTATTTGCTTGTAACATCAAAGGATGTGATCTTCAAACCTGTGCAAGCATTTAGATTGTTGCTGATTATTCTTTTTTAGTGGAACATATGCCACCTCCTCAAGAGAACAGTGAAAGTGCAACCAGATGAGTTGTATTCCATTATAGGCGACATTTGCTTGTTTAAAGGTAAAAGTTATAAGATGCAGCATCTAATAGATGGAACTACTCCTTTAAAAAGGCAGCATGTGGCTCACTGGGTCTCTCTCATGTCGGGCTGCACCTCGGACTCCTGGCGACCCCAACTGTCTGCTGGATGTATAGAAGCCATTTAGGATCCATCAACATCACCATCACACCTCTTAACATAGTTTGTTGAGAGTGTGTGTGTGCAGAGGCACCCTCACACTGGAGGCTGCTTGATTAATCAATTTAGTTAACCTGATTAAATCCTCCAGAAACGAAGGAGTGAATATATGATCGACCACATGTTGAGCCTGGCAAGTGTTATGTAAACCACATACAGTACATTTGAGACAGCAGCGAAGTGGTAAATATACACACAGCCTTGAGCTCAGAAGAGAAACTCGGCTCTTATTTTTTGCTCTACAGCCCAATTAACACATTTATTCTTTTGGTTAAAGACAGAGAGGGAGCGACGTTCACTGGAGAATATCTCTAAACCACCACAGCTTTCCCGTTCCCCATGTGCATAATGTGACCATGAATGGCTGTGTGCCTTCCCTCCTTTCTACCCAAGTCATCCGCTGAATGCCAAACTAGCAGCCAACCAAGCCTGCCTGCCTGCCTGCCTGCCTGCCCGCCGTGGGTGGAAAGCTGCTCCTGGCAAACACAAAGGGAACAGAGCTCCCCGCCGAGTCCTCACAATGCCCGCGTAGCTTCCGCGGGCTGCGCGACTCTCTGACAGACACACTCGCCGTATCCTCCTTAGATGCATTCACACCCGTGTAGGCCCCGCAAAACATGTCAGCGAGAACACATCAGCCCACTGAGGAAATATTTAGAGCCTCGATTATGCCGGGGCCTGTAAGAGAGGGTGAAATCAATCTCCATCATCCAACCTCCGTGTTCTCTCTCTCGCCATCTGTGTGAAGCATTTCTTGGCAGATCGGCGTCCAGACAATCACAGTTGTCAGTGGGTGAAAATGATCTCACGATGCCAAGTGGCTGAAGCCAGTGTTGCTGAGACGCGCCGACTGTATGTGGACCATTCGTACGGATGTTTCAATCAGGCGTGGAGTCCGCTCCAGAGCGGGAAAAAGGTCAAAGAGCGGGACGTTTCATGTCGTTTCAACAGATAGAAGAGAGTGGAGTGAACACATGAACAGCTTTTATTTCCTGTGAAACACTCAGCACGTCCTCATGTATCTCTTGATTCTGCTGAGTATCATCCGAAATACAAGTCACAAACATCCGTCCTCCTGCAAATCACATGAAGATCCTTCACCATGATGAAACCTGCATGAAGGACATGACCTCCAGAGAGCAATGAAAACAGCTCAGGATGAATGATGATTATTTTACTAATCAATATAAGCAAACGTGCCAAACACTCTCCAGCTTCTTAAATGTGAGGACTTGCTCCTTTAATGTGTCAGATACTAAACCAAACAACACATTTGAGGACGTCCTCTTAGGCTCTTGGAAATTGCAATGGCTACTATTCAGCCCTAATGGACAGTTTAGGTCTGACCTTTCTCGTGCATCAGGCTACATGTCACCCTCCTGACTCGTCCTCATACATACATGCTGCTACATGTGCTGCTTATCCACATCACACACCAGCATTCATCCTATATGCACATATCATGTCCAATTGCAATCAGCTGAAACAGACGTATTTTTCCCCCCCACTTGAAGAACATTGAGAAGTCTTGATCTGACTGCGGCTCATACAATAGTCAGTGGCTGCTGACAGATTGGGGGACATGAATCATTGAGCAGTGGTTCTGTGAAAAGACAGCGAGGACTTGCCTGTCACTTGCACAGGCTGATCTTGTAGACGCATGAATCACTCCACTAAGTGCTAAACAACGTTTCCATGAGAGAACAATTAATTTGTTCTCTCGGTCCCCCTGGCACAAAATGCATGCCAGCGCACTTACACACACACACACACACACACACACACACTTACACACGCATTAACTCATGTCAGCCTACAGCCGCCTCGCACAGTTGCACAAACTCTGTTTCAAAGTGTGTTTTTTTTTTCTACCTATGTGCAAGTCAAACCCCAACATAATGTGCTGTGCTTCGCACACCAAGGGAGAGCGGGATGTTAGTCCCTCTCCATGTAAAAACACAAGAGCCTGGCTGGTGCTTCGGCGTGTCAGCCGGTGATTCACAGCCTTTTTGGAGTGGGTGGGAGTAGAGAGGAGAAGAAGAAAGCAAACGTTTGCCGCTGCTCACTGGGACCGAGAGTGTGAGGGCGTGGGTGGGCAGAGTGGCTGAACGGGCAAAGCAGGCACCTGGGATGAGCTCAGTAGGCGTGAGGATGAGAGGGGGAGGGGGAGGGGAGGGATGAACCCTAAACGGCAAAGTGGTTCATCGCGCGTGGGAGTTGCCGGTGAGCATCATGCACGTGTGTGATTGTGCATCATGGACGTCTCTCAGGTGCAGTCTGGAGATGTGGCTTCCTTCCTCTAGTAGCATAGATGAGACTAAGGGACATGTGACCTACTAAAAACAGCTGACCTGAGCCCACAAGGACGATATGCACGAGAGTTCCCTGCCTGATTCATGTCCTAATTACAGTGGTCGTAAGCATACCTCTTCACCAGAGGCTGCTCTTATGTGGCCGGCCAGCGAAGAAGGAGAAAGTTGTGTCTATTTTAACGTGAGCACTCCCTGTTTTCAACCCAAGCATAACTCAAAATCTTTTTAAAAATGCCTTCATCCCTCTAAAGCAGGGGTGCTCACACTTTTTCAGCATGCGAGCTACTTATAAAATGACCATGTCAAAATGATCTAACACTACAAAAATGCTATATAGGCAGAAGTACAGTTTATGGTTAAAAATGTAGTTCATAATTCAATCATATAATTACAGAGTAGTTTAATAATTAATAATTTCATTTATAACTTTATATAATGGTTAAAAAGGTTAAAAGTCTATTGGAATTCATGCTTCTATGTGATTTTGTATATGTTGTTAAAAGGTGTGCTTCCCCTTTAAGAGCGCTTAGAGCCGCTAGATTTCCTTGTTTACATTCAGTCGTCAGTCAGTGCTTGAGAGCTGGAGAGCGAATGCTTTTCTTACCTCTCTTCTATTAGCAGTTAGTTGAAACAAGTGTGTTATCCAGCTATTTTCTTTGTATTTTCGTGGAAATAAAGCTGGAGATTTTTTGTATTTTTTCTTCAAAACAAGACGTTTCCTGAGTGGATTTGTGGAGCTGCACAGCTGAGCTACAGACACAAAAAAGTTCACCTCCCATTCTGTATGAAAGTGATACGTTTTTGTCTTCTTACATGGTCCAGCTCCCCCACTCATTTTTGATGACCATAAGCTTTCTTTAGTTTAAAAAAAAAAGCGAGGGCTTAAAATTGGAGGTAACTCGCTAACTAGCTTGTTAGTTTTGCTGCACTTAGCGCCGTAGTTTGCGCATGCGCGGTGACCTAAATGTCAGAAAAATTCAGTTGTCATCTGACTGGCTGCCCTATATATCAATCAAGTGACAGGATGGATGATAGGCTGAGGTCTATTTTTTTTAATGTCATGCGATCTATCAGTACTACCTTCGCGATCAACTGGTAGATCGCGATCGATGTACTGAGCACCCCTGCTCTAAAGGCCCCAGTTAGATTTTGCTAACAAAGTTGTAATTCTGTGAAGTCGAACCAGAACATTGTGATTAAACCCTTCGGATTTCACTGCAAATGTTCAACTTGTGTTGCACGTTATCCATAGCAAAACCCCATGTGATAGCACAGAGAGCGTCTGTCGAGGTGATTTCAAAGTGCTATAAATTGCTTGCGTGCAAGAATTAAGATGATTACACCGCTTGGACACGTTTGGGAAACTGGGACTGGAGACTGAAGAAAATCTGCTGCTGGTGCATGTCTGCTGTACCAGTTGGCAGAGCAAAGAGTGACTGAAATGACCCCAGGGTGCTTGGACAGCGAGCTCGGTGCTCTAATTCACAGCGTTTCTCTGGCAGGGAGCGGCAGACAGCTCGAGAGGACGAGTGAGAGCAGAGGAGATACAGTGACAGTGGAAAACGAGACAAAGACGTGGGGGAAGTATGAGTGAGTGCAGACAAACTGATAAGCTTTGTGGGACACGGCGACAGGCGGACGGACAGGCAGAGACGTGGGGAAAGAGCTCTCGACAGAGCTGAACTACTTCCCTGCTTCTGTTCAGTAAACTGAGAGCCCAGAGTGTCCCTCTTTATTTTCGCTCTCCACCTGAAGGAGAAACAGTTTCCTTAGCTATGCCTTTCTCTTAAAATAGACAGATGAACTAACTTTTGAGAAACAACAGACGTTCACCTATTCTACTTAGACTTGGACTTCCTTTATTATTTCTCAAATTACACAGCAGTGCAATTGGGTAACGAAATTTTTTTGCAATGGCTTCCAGAGTTGTGTCGGCACTGTAACACAGTACAGTACCAGTCTGTGGATAAATAAATATGTAATATAAATATCAGTGCAGAGAGCTATATATGGACAAATGTAAATGGACCGTAGTTATTAGTGATGAAGAGTCATAATGACGATGAATATTTACATTGAATATTGCACAGAGCAGAGAAGCAGCGAGTTATTGCACTTCAATTGAATATAAAAGCAAAATATAAATAGATAAATATACAGGTAAAATATTGCACAGAACAGAAAAACTGTTTGAAAAGTGGTGGCAATGAGTAATTCCCATTATAAAAATTAAAAATGTAATTTTAATTTAAAAAAAAATTAAATAAAAAAAAACATGCAAAATATGTAAACACTTTCCATTTTAACTAATAAAGTCCCCTAAACATTATGTAAACAATGATAAATGTTAGTTCATTTAAACTTTGTTCTATACAGCTTAGATTACATTTGATCTATTTGATTACAATAAGCTATTGATGATAAAGATATTAGTAAATGTTCAGAATACTTAATTGCATGTACATAATATAAAAAGTGACATTGTCACAATTTTTATGTTTATTTTGTGCAAAATGCTTTAGTAAACTATAATTTGGCATTTATGGGGGGTGTATGATGGACTGTGGTGTGGGTGAGGCAGATTCAGTGAGAAAAGGAGGGGTGGGGTACTGTTCATTTAAATAGAATGTGACCCAATGAAAGTATCAAAAGGAGGCTGATGTTGCAAACCCAGATGTTTGAAAATCTCCAATTATGCTGCCAACAGTCTAAGTGTCTCTTTTGATATTCTCATAATTGCACTGATCAATATGATCCTCTGTGAGCAACAACTGCCTGCTGTCTCTTTGCAATGTGAAAGCAAGATTCATGAAACAAAAGCACACAAAATTTTGGGATAAGTATTTTGTTGTGCTTAACAAGATCCAAACTTATTCTAAATCTCAGTGCACAAACTGTTACTGCTTCCCAGAGCTGAATTGGACAATCAAATTATACTTAAGTCTTTTGTCGAATAGTCCGAATGTGACCAGAGAAGCTAGTGAACATTTTTCTTATTGCTGACAAATTCCCTAAAAGGACAAACCATGAGTGCATTAGACCCTCTATTAATACCGTCCTACTTCCAGAGCCTGGCCAAAGATTGTTTGTTCCTCCTGAAGATGTAATGAATATATACATACCTCTATAAGAGGAGCTGGCCTGTGAAGTTTTCACTGGAAGAAACTGTGAAACTGTGAAAAAAAAAGTATTGCACGACAAATGAAATGATAGCGAAAAGAAACAAGGAAAAGAAAATGAATTAAAGCCAATTCAAAATATAGACTTGTCAAATAGTATACGATAAACATCATTTAGACTGTTGCATTAACAACATGTTAGACAGCTAGTATAGTTAGTTATATTGGTTAGCAGTAAATGAAATAACGAATTGCCAATCAAAAAATGTTCTTCATTAGCACATTCACAGAACAGCGAGGGCATTCAAGGAGGGGAGTCGATAAAAGCTGCCTGTCAATATCCCACAATGGGATGAATATAAATCTGTCAGTCAAACTGCTGCAGAGCTGAGTCAGTCCTGTTGGCCACCAGCAACAGAATGTTTGACTGGAACTGGTGAAAGAACAGATCATTTCCTATAAGAACCGGTCGCTGTAGATTTTAGCAGGCAAGCAGATGAAAATTTGTGTGGGACTATTTTCAGCTGCAGGTTCGGTGCACTCATGGACTTCTTATGGCAGCAGGATGGTGTGTGTGGAATAGACCTAAAATAAACTACAGGGCCAATTTTCATTAAGGAGCATGTCACCTGGTGCAATGGCTCAATGATATGTTTCAATAGAATTTGGACAATGGCACAGAGGAATACTTGTAAATAGGATCAGATCATTGTTGGTTTTTGTTTTTTTCATGATTGTTGACAAAAGGAAAAGCACAGTATAACCAGATTTATCATTCATCAAGTGCTCAACTGGAAAAAATTAAAACGGTTTTTCAAAATTCAGCTTTTTTTTTGCCTTTCTAAAAGTGGAAAGAAAACCAAAGCACAGCCAACCAAAGCAGCCTCTTGCTATATTGTTGTCTCAGAGCCATGTTGTCTCTCCATCTGTGGTTGTTTCCCAGCTCTCCTGGCAGGAAACACTGTATGTACAGAAAGGCTGCATAAATAAATGATAGGGTCTTCCCGGGCAGTATGCACCACTATTCTTCCCCCCCATCCACAAATGGCATGACCTACTGCCAACAGCTTGAAACACGCTGAAAAACACACTCCTCTTTTGAAGCTAAGTCGTAGGAAGAAGTCGGGGTCAGGAGCAAAAATGGAGGGCGGAGGTGGTTCTTGAAGATTTACAAAGAATCTGTGTTCTTCCTTACTACAAATGCCATAAACTCTTATGAACATAAAACTAAAAAAAAAAAAATCAAATATAAAATATTCTACATGAACTGTAGAATTTGAATACAGAATGCATATTGTAGTGTAAAACATATTATGCCCAATTTGCCCATGTAGTAATCTCCTTTCTACAATCATGTGTTCACAAAGTGTTGAACCTCTCTCCATCCTTGCTTGTGAACGACTGAGTCTTTCCAGGATGAACCTTTCATACCCAATCATGATACTATCACCTGTTACCAATGAACCTGTTTACCTGTGGAATGATCCAAATAGGTGTTTTTGGATCAGCCCACAACTTTCAGTCTTTGATTGCTCCTGTCCCAACTTGTTTGAAATGTGTTGCTGCCATCAAATTCACAATAAGCAGATATTTACAAAAATCAGTATATGTCAAAAAGGATTAGGAAATCATCACAGTCTATTTGTTTTACACAGAGTCTCAACTTTTTTGGACTCATGTACTAATCCCGGGAGGGATCCTGGCATACATGACTATTAGCATTGAAAAATTCACTCTCCAACTACTGGGCCAGACAAATATCCCAGTTTGACACAGTAGCAGTTCTACATGTCATTAAAAACACTCCCTTACAAACAAGGCCAAAAAGCCTCTGAAGAGCAGCTTTGTGGAGTATAGGTGTCCTAAATGTCCCTGCGTGAACCAGAGAGAATTAATACAGGCTGGAGAGGCATCACACAATATTACTCTGCTGTCAGTGAGTGTGAATAGTGGGCCAGGTATTGAAACAACACACAGCAAATCCCCTGCAGATAATCTCCCTGGTTTATTGTGTGTGAGGCAGTTTGTGGGTGACCTGTCCCGTGACCTCCTTACAGTAACAACAAAATGACCCGACAAAAGAAAAAACACTGTTGGCAAATGTGACAGTTTTGTTTTTACCTTAATGTTTGTGAAGTGAGATAATCCTGAATCCTATCCTGAACAACAATGTTTTAGTTTTACTGTGCAGGTCAAATGTACCTAAACTACCTCTTTTCTATTCTATTTCTATCTAATAACTTCATTCTAATGACCACACCTCACACACAGGTGAACCAACCAGATCGTTCACCAGCTAATTGAGATGCAAAAGAGAGATGAAAGATTTTTTTTTTTTTTCTCATGAGCTGCTTGAGGCCCTGATATAGATAAAAGTAGAGCGAATATTGGACTCACATTCACCAAGTGGCCGGAAACACGACTCCATCTGCATAATCTCGCTCCTTTCTCCTACATGTGCAAAAGCAATCGAGCAGGAAATTAAAAAAAAAAAAAAAAAGACAGACGATGTAAGTGTAAAATTGACTTTATCACATTCACATTGCAATAAATCTCAATTTGATAACTTTATATGATACATGGGGGGGGTGATGTACACATGATCCTTCAGTACATTAATCAATGCGATTCAGAGTGTTCTGTATACACACAAACATATACTTGTTTACAACAGCTGGTAAATACTGTTTAAAAGTTCTCCAGAAACAATGCTTTTGAAGACAAACTCAACTTGGATTTTTTTCGCCCCAACTCACACACACACACATTGAAATACGCTCGCAAGACTGCATTTGATCTAAAGATTGCCCTGAAATGCTACAAGCTTCGCAGCTATGTACCATGTTAAGTGGTGACAAAAGGACAATTTGGATTTTTGTTTGTGTCACAAATGACTGCAGGTAAATAAATCTTCCAACAGTAAACGGTCTGATGGCAGAACTTTGATGATGAACCATTCTGTCATTTGAACATTGAATCTGAATATTTAACCCACTACACATCCAATGAGTTCAACAGTAGTGCTTTGAAGATTTTCTAACACAAATGTGAGGTAAATTCATACCAGTCTGTTTTAATCAAATGTCAAATGATTTGGCACTCTTGCAACTTAAACTTCATGTCGGGTGTCGAAATGTAAATATTCTACTGAAATAGCTATAAATGAAAGTGGCTGACAGTCGTGAGTAGCAACAGATCCACAGCACGGCTCACAGCAGCCTACTGGAAGCCTGAATCCACTGCAGCCGAGTCGTTTTGGTCTTTCCTAAGTGAAAAGATGTCGTACCGTTTGTTTTGCAAATTTAAAATTAGTTCATGGAGAGATAAGCTTTCTTTAACATTGTGAAGACACGAGATAAAACTTTAAAAACTAGAAGTCTCTCAAACGTAAAAAGTGTGGATTAATTTGTTTTCCAAGTACTGACTTCCATCCAATATGGACCTAAAGAAAAATAAATCTAAAAAAAAAACAAACATCCAAGGCATCAGAAATATAGTGAGACACCGTGAACAGACAATTCAAAATATCAACCCGAATATCTGAGTGTCATTTGAAGCTTACATGTCTTACCAACATAAAAAATATGGAGTGTACAGGACATTAATAGCTATTTGTGATTCTGTATTTACACTTCATAATGAATCTCTGGAAAAACAACAAACATTTCTGCACCCAGAAATAAACGGATGTCAGGCTGGCGCGGTTTGACCGGATGAACAATCAAACCCGCGGAGCACAGATCGGGTCGAATGACTCTTCATCGGAATAAAAATAAGATTTCTCGATCATTATAATTCCACCTATAATTCTCTAATACTATGTTGAAAAAAATACAATAATGCATTCAATGAAAATGTTCCAGGTGAATAATCATTCACACACACTCTCTCTCACACACACACACACACACCATTTACACCAGAGATATTTTGTATAAAAAAGACATTTTGAGTGGTTAACCACAGAGGGGCCGACAGATGGGTGTCACCTCTGTACAACAACAGCAGCAGCAGCATCTCTCCCTCTTTCACTCTCTTTGATGAGAAGGTGACTCCATCTCGGGCATCGCTGGAAACTCGTTTTGCACCAAATCCAGCACACGAACCTTGACATGCGTACAGCATCAGCTCGGCCTCAGAGGCGAAAACGTTGCGATAAAAACGGGGGCACTTAGTCTCTATAAATCTCTCAGGACCTTTGTGATGGTCCCCAATTATCCCCACACACCAAATCCCCAGCAGTGACTCGAGCCAGGAATGTTTTGCTGGTGTTAGTCTCTCTCTCTCTCTTCCATCGTCCAAACCCCAGGAGGCTGCCTTCACATCCAGAATGAGGATGTTCTGCACAGCTACAGACACAAGTCCTCACAATAACCCAAAGACCTCAGAGCTGTGAATGCAGAAAGAAAAATGTCCTTTATGTCAAAGAGCACTTCTCCTCACTGCTCTGACAAAGGATGCGTTTAAGGCTCATCGTTTTACTTTTTTTTTTTTTTTTTTTTTTTTTTTAACCGATATTCACTGAAAAATACCTGGATTTTCTAAATGGAGATCTGATCAGATTTTTTAAGTCCCTGTTCATCCATAAAATGTTTCCTGCTTGAAGAAGAAACTGTTCAGCAAAAGATATCGTATAAAAAAATGTCTGATGGAGAGGAGAGTTCAGAATATGCTTCTGGTAATAGAAAATGAAGAGAAAAATGGGAAGAAAATGAGCTGCTGATTATGCACCCGAGATGCCACAGTGGGATGAAAAAAGAAAAAAAGAAAAAATTCACATGAGCTCTTGTATTACTGATATTCTTAAAAATTCAAAATAAACACAACCAGTCACATATTTTTGTGGAAACAAAGACTGAAAATAATGAGCCCTAAATATGATGCATTAGTTACAGGAAGTGGGTCGGTACATGTCACTTATCCTGACTACGTTCTTGTTTGTGTTAGCGGCAGCTGCTTGCCCCGAAAAATCTACCTCTTTAATAAATAGTAGAAAAATAATCTTTTCTTCTTTAAAGTGTTTCTTCCTATATTTATGTGAGTCACTGAAGATTTTGCTTTGAAGTTCACAGACACTTGTGAAAATGTCCAAATATCTTCCCAAACCACGTTGTGTAAGGCCAGCAGAGAACTTGTGGAGTGTCAACCTGGAGGACCAATCAGAGTAAAGCTGCATTAGAATCCCACAATAGGTCCCAGTCTGCGTGGAAATACAGTTTTTTACTCTTCATTTGAGACTATTTCACAAATGTAAGGAGTGCTCTGATCCCCTCCTGCCCCCCACCACGAGTGAGCTTAGTGGGGAAACAACCTGTGAGGAGGCTGGGATGGCAAAAGGGCTCCAATCATCAGCATCTTGATTTCAATGTGATTCGATTATCCTCCGGTCCTAAAACATGTTGGCTCTGGCCTTCCACATGGAAATGAAGACATTTGTCCTCCTGTGAGGCTTTTAGGTTCCAGTTGTGTCCTGTCCTCAATGAATCGGGCTCAAACAGCGTTTTTGTTTGCTCCCAAAAAGTTGTTCTCACAGGGTCCTGAATGCCAAAGATTTCTTCAGAAACAAACAAAAAATCCCACTTTGTTATTTCTACTGGCCCAGGTCTGGAATTTTCACGGTGTAAAACTGTGTATATTTGCCAGATTTTGGACTGGGATAGAAAAAAAAGGGGGTTGAGATGGAGATGTTGGCACGATGAGACCATGAGGCTAATACCCATATTAAGCTAAACATCCATTCAATGGAGGAGGTCCCAGCGGCTCAGCGACACTGTGGGTTCGAGTTCAGCTGTGGCTTCTCTCCCTCCGTCCATCCAGACAGTACATACTGTGTGCTGTCCAATCATGCACAAACGTTTTTTAAAAATAGTCCTCAATAAAAAAAAAGTTCCATCCCCTGCAGGAGGGTAAACGCCTGCTTAAGATCAGCACTCTGCGTCCACACTGTGCACGGTGACCGCGGCCTGCAGGTGGTGTGTGTGCGTGTGCACCGGGTGGTGGTGTGTATGCGTGTGCCTGTAGGGGTGGAACTTGTGGCTGAGCAACGCAGCCGTCTGCGGAGGCGTGTCCAGGTCGAGGTCGTCGTCGTGGTTGCCCACGTCGACGCCGGCCGAGAGCGGGTCGTTGTTTCCAGGTGGGTTCTCGCTGTCCTCCTGAGGACTCATGGTGCTGTAGCCTGGGGACAAAAAACATGCAGAGGTTGAGAAGAAGAAGAACTTTCGTTTGTACAGCGCCTTTCATACATAGAATGAATAAATGTATACATAAAGTGCTTTATAGTACAGCATAAAAAACAAAACACAATAGCAAAAAGACAACAAATAAAAGAGTTCATAAAAAGTAAAAGATCCAATAAAAAGGTAGAAAAATGAATGTAATAAAAACAGCAGCAGAAGGAGATAAAACATACAATATTAACTAAATGGCTGCCTAAATAAGTGGATCTGCAGTTGTAGTTTTAAAAAATATCAACAGAGCTTGTACGTCTAAGCAGCTTCCCCATTTGTTCTGTGCGTTACTTTAGAATCAGTTAAAGTACTAGCATCAGAGGACTTAGCAGCTCTTGTTGGTTGATCAGTGGTTAAAAGGTCTAAAATGTAAGAAGGCGCTTCATCAAAATATCATTCTCAGGTGGATGAATGTTGTCTTGGTCACTGTGCTATCATAGATACTGAGGTGACTCAGGATGTAACCTATTGGAAGCAAATGTTAGGAAAATAGCAGGGGACCAAAACAGCTTCCTTGTGCAACACCAAATGGCAAGTCATGCTTCAAAGACAAAACAACCACTGAGACTAATACAGAATTTTGTACCAGTTATGCACCGAAACCTATTCAAAGCTCTGTCCGAGAGACCAAAATGTCTTGAGGATCTGAAAGGATGAGGAGTGACTCTTGATTCAAGTCAGTGGCACGTCTGAGCTCATATATGATTTGGACTAAAGCTGTGCTGTGGTTGGATCTAAAACCAGATAGGAACTTCTCTAAAATACTGTTCTCATTGAGAAGGGTATTAAGTTGATTAAAGACTGCTTCTCAAGATCCTTGCTCATAAAGGGGAGGTTGGATATAGGCCTGTAATTACTAAGGATGTTTTCATCTAGATTTTGGCTTCTTTGATGGAGGCATCACTACCACAGTCTTAAAGGCAGTGGGAAAGATATCTGTTTCCAGTGAAGTGTTAATTAACTGTGTGAACACTAAGATAGAGGGAGACAAGCTATCATATACATTCTTGAGGAAATTGCTTGGGACTGGATCAAGAGCACAAGTGGAAGAGGATGTTTGAGCTCCAGTCATAAGAGGTTGTGATGCAAAATACTGGAAAGACATTTAAAAGTTGGAGGGCTGTGGGTTGCATCAGCAAGCTTATAAGCTGATACCTAATCGAGGAAAGTCTCTTTAACAAAGGTAACAAACTCTTCACGTCTCCAAGCAGCAAGTGAAGGGTTAAGAACAGGACTCTGGAGATTACACAATTCTCAGTTAGGATCTTAGAAAAATGACTTGTCTCTGAGTGTAAACACCTATTATAGGAGCCAGTCTCTTCTTTTAGAAAACTATGGTTTATCAAATGACTGTTAAAAGGCATCTACCATTTCATCTACAGGATAAAAAGGTTTTGATCTAAGGAATGTGTGAGCTTAGCAAATCCTAATTCTGCAGCAGCATCTAAACGTCATAGCCATAGTGGCTAAATAGACTCCAGGGCTGGGGATGTAGTAGCAGCATCCATCTCTAGAGCACTGGTGGCCTCTCAGCCTCCCGGATTTTGTAGTGTAAATAGTTTACTTCAACTCAGTGATCTTCTTGCTCAGACAGATGTAGCACTAGTAGCCAGATAATGAGATAAGCTGAGTCATAGTTTCTTAAGTGTTTGCTCAGCTTCTCTCTGTTAACTCAAGGCCCAGACATCCGATGACTAAAATCTTTCATCTGAATAAACAGCATAGTTAAAAATGATCAAGATCTACAAAGTATATTGTAAAAATGTGGCTCAAAACTTGATCCAAAGCCTGTTTCTGACAGAGCTTTTCGTGATCAGATGCAATGCCAAAGCACAGACTATAAAATGCCCCCCCAAAAATGATGACAGATGATGATAAATGATAACAGAAAAACACCCTCAAATACTCACATTCAAGCGGCTAGAAAAAGTGAAAGTTTTGCTTGATAAAAAAAAATTATCGACGTATTTTTCTGCCAACTGCCTTGACAACTGGGGTTATAACACTGAAAGTTGGGTCATGAACTCATGGCTTAACCCTTGATAGAAAACTCTAACACACAACATCTTTGATTGGAAGATTTTACCTCAGAAACCAACGTTCAGACAAGTGCAACACATCACGTACGGTTCCACTTCTTCAGGCACTCAGTTCAGTATCAGAGCAAATACAAAGAACTTAACAGCTACTGTACATATGTACCAATTTAGTATAGCTGCAGAATACTGAAAAGACACTATAAAAGAAACCACTCAGCAAATGACGCCCTCCAGTCAAACATTCAACTCGGGAACGTTCATGTGAACACACGGTAGAACATAATGTTTCCGACAGCAGTACAAGCTCTTTGATGGCACACTGACAACTAAATATCCCTATTGGGCATTTTTGCTCCTCGTTCTCAGCTTTCTCTTACAAATTGAAAAAAAAAAAGAAAGCACGTACATACAGTATTTATGACCACTTTCCTACACATTTTGCACATACGTGTAGCCTGAGGAGATGGAAACAGAAGCCAGCATGGCAGTTAGGATACATTGTAAGTGGAGCAGGGGGAGGGCAGTACTGCTGTCATCGAGAAATGGATTACTGGGTCAGAGAATAAGTAAATAACGTGAACATAAAGTTACCAATATTTTATGGTATTCCACTGATGAAAGACGTTTTGAAATTTATACCGGGCCAAATTTACCTCCAGGCTTGTGACGACTGAGGTTACTAATCACGGAAGCTTCCAGCAGCTCATTTCCATGAAAACCTTGTGGATTCTGGGTTCAGTTTGTTCAATTTTTTCACTTGAACTCAAATCCGACATAACCCTTCATCTACTGAGTGGGTTTCGTCCCCTTCAGGGCCGTGAAATCCATCTGAAACACATGGTCTGACTATAAAAAAAAAGAATAAATTTGGGAGGCGATCTGGAAATAAGCTCATTTTCTTTCATTTCTTTATTGCCATCTTTTTCAGATCTGAGGTGACACCGGCAACATGCGGCACGATGGGAACATCAATCTGTTATTACAGTCGAGCAAATAACCCTGTAAGCCTGAGTGCCTCTACGATTATATTTATAGAAAAAATCAAAGCCTTTTTCGGATGATGCACCATTACACCTTCAGAGATACTGAACCAAGTAATTTGTGAGCATGTGTGAGTCAGTGGGGGGGGGGGGTTCATATGTATACTGCCTATGGGCCTATGGGGAGTAGGTGTTCGGTTGAAATATGTTTGTGTTACCTTCTATCAAATGTATCTCCCAACCTTTTTTATCCTCCAAACATTTAACAGTTAAACATCGATTAAACATATATATGATCTCTAAACACTTGAGTGTTTTTATGAATTTCTTTATGAGTATGTTTTTATTAATCATGCTCAGAATCTTAGTTTAGCCTGTTAGCATGTCACCATTTGCTCATTAGCACTGAAGCACATCTGAGGCCGAAGGAAAAGGCATTAGTTATCCAGAGATTTGCTCATATTTGCACATAATTATAAGTATTGGACAGATTCAAGTTGTGGCCTAATGGTGGCGCTAGAGGACAAGATCACCAAAGTTTTTACAGTTCATCCTGATGGGGACATAAACGTGCTAAAAGTCATGGCTTTTGTACAGTTCTCACACTCTTCAGATCATATTTAGTGGTGCAAGTCCTGTGATAGAATCATATAACAGATAACATATATAGGTAACATATGTCCCATGATGTGGCATGATGTAGAAGAAGTAAATGACCTGCATGTCTCACTGAGGTGTCCTAAAATCCTGAGTCAAACTGAGAAGTTTGCTCAGAAATTTCCCTCACTGATTCTCCGAAGATTAGCTGGGCTTTGATACTGAAGGAAATAAAGCTGACAAAGAAAAAGGAGAGGCCGAAGAAGGAGCAGAGGGAGTGACAAGGAGAGGAGGAGAGGGAGGTGGGGGGAGGAGAGAGAGGAAGGGAGGGATTAAAGGAAAGGGAGGGATGGAGACTTCAAAGAAGCTCCAGACGTGGAAGGTGCCAACTTCAGTGCAGTTTATCCCTCTCGTCCCCAAAGCGAGAGCCGGAGTCTGAGGCAGGTCTACAGCTAAATGTGTCCTGTTGACAGTTCGCAGCTGTGCCAGGTGAGACAGGCAAACTCCTCTTCATGTCAAGAGACATGGAGAGACAGAGCAAACGACCATGTTACCGCACTGTGGAGACACACTCCAAACTTCTTATAATGATGGGTCCTTTGAGATTTCTGAACACTCGCAGGCTGGTAACAGTTGAAAGAGTCTAAAGCACGGAAATGAATCCTGGACAGTTTAAGGACAATTAAGAGACAGAGCAATTAAGTCTGTGACAAACTGGGTAACACGTTGACTAATGAGCCTGTATTTAAAAGAATAGCTTGACAGTTTAAATGCACTTATTCGCCTTCTTGCCAAGAACTGTCTGTGCATTGAGTTATGAAACCACCAGCAGCTCGATAGTTCAGTTTCGCATAATGACTGCAAACGGGGGAAAGCATGGCTCTGTCCAAAGCTCACCAGTTAACACAATATGTCCAGACATGAGAGTGGCATCAATCAACATATCTAACTCTTGGCAAGAAAGCGAACAAGCGCAAACTGTCAAACTATTGCATTAACTTGTCTGTACAAAGTAAAATGTATCTTTATAGTCTCTTCTTTCCTGACAGGTTTTTAAAGTATGTGTTAATGTGGGTTTCTTTTAAAAGCATGAAACATCAAAATGGGAATAATTATGATCTTTATGTTTGTTGCACAAAAACACTCATATTCAGTACAATCATATCTTTTCCGTTTTCTAGATATTAATTATACTCGACATAGCAGGTGCATAAACATAAACTCTATAATGTAGGGCTGTGTGGTGATTGCACTATACGTATGCAGTATACAAAGTATTCATTATTAAATAGGTAGTTCCAACCATCATAGCTCCAAGCGGCACAGCCAAACAGCACTCTGCATGTGTGCGTCATTCACCTAATAGATTTGGTGCTCTGATCTGCATGTAGCTTGTGGTTGTGTCTATGTGTGTGTGTGTGTGTGTGTGTGTGTGTGTGTGTGTGTGTGTGTGTGTGTGTGTGTGTGTGTGTGTGTGTTTCATCATCCCCTTCAGCAGTATGAGCGAGTGGATTGTAGTAGGAGGGCACCTTTGACCAAACAGAAAGGAGCAGCAACTTTGAAGCATCGACTTAGTAATGAATTTGTTTTAATCCCTGACGTACCAACACCCCCTCTTTCCATTATTTTAAACTCATCTTCCACTCTGTCCCTGTCCTCGTGCCCTTGCATTTCACTCTCACTTCCCCTCTTTCATCATTTTTGCATCTCCACATTTTTTTCCCCATCCCAAGTTGCACAACATGTATCTCGACTAAACCTTTTTGAATCGCCGCTTTAATAATGTTACATGTGAAAGAGGTGTCCTTAATAAATGATGTTAGGGATGAAAAATCTGTTTGACACTTCTCCCTCAAAATATACCTTCAACAATGTGGCTATATAAAATAATTTCTGTGATCATTTAAATTAATATGCAGTTACTTAAGATGAACTCTAATTAAAACTAGTTTTTCCCCTTCTCCCTACGGCTCAGTCTCACATCTCTTTATCCTCTCATGTGTGACAGCTATACTGTACGTAACATGCGGCTGACAGGCTCTTACTCGTGTCTTTGTTTCACTTTAGCCCACTCTCGTCTCTTCATCCTTGTTTTTCTCTGTCATCATCAGTTATGCAACAAGTATTGGAGACACTCACTGCCAGGAAGTGGAGTGATGCCATATGTAGGTGGTAAGAGCCCGTGTGGGTGAAACTGTCCATCCACGCTCATCGAGTGTCAGACTTACAAGTTCTACAAACGCTTGCAGTGAACATGAGCAACTCGGAGCTGGAGAGGAGAGAAAACGAGGTTCTGAGCTGTGATATAATGAAAAGAACAAGGCAGGAGCTGAACCGCTGCCAAAGAACTGAGAGCTAACTGTGGATTTAAGACTGTGTAGTAACATTAATTAAAAAAAAAGATAATTCCTACACCCCAAAATGATTTTTGATAGCGTAGCTAAATCTTATTATCTTGATAAGGATTTATGTTCTATAATGCATTTTATTAAAAGAAAAAAAGTCTTGATGAGGGAGTCTGAGGTAGTCCCTCGTTGTTGGTATCCCACAGGTTCTCCTCCTCAGCTGGTTGTGTTCAGAACGCTTCCTGAATATTGTCTATTCTACAAGATTCCCTGAATAACTGAGCTCCTCACCCTGTCCACAACGAGCCCATACGACCTGGACCTCCCTCTCCGGGCAGCTAAATACAACACAGTTGTATTTACATCATTTTAGATTTACAGTTATGGAGCAATGTTTACGCTGCCTAAGGACAAATTTCAGCAGAACTCGTGCGGTTAATAATATTATTTTATGTGCCGGAAGGGCCACTCCTATAACTAATGAATAATTCATTTTACAGGAACCAGATCATTTTAAACTGAACTATCTGTTGTGTAAGAATAACACGACATGGAGGCAAATACTGGTAAGTCGTTCTCAACCTACTGAGAATCACACAACCACCACTGGACCACCACAAGGAATGAAGATTACATAAATAGTTTTGCTTTCACACAGCATCACTGGCATCTCGGCAACCTACTCAAATCCTCCTTCCATCACTGCTGATGTGCTGCTGTATGACAAAATACAGTGCACACAACCTGGGTTAATCTATGTCTACGTGTGAGAAATTATTATTGTTATCATGTCTTACCATGGTCACTCTCTGTCCCGGATCGACCCCAGTACCTCCGTCTCCGCTCAGGAGTGTGAGTGTGCCGCTCGATCACCGCAGCTATAAATCGAGTATTACTGACTGGAAGTGGACAGAACACGTGGATTAATACAAAGACCACAGTAATTGATTTATCTTAATGATTCAAACCCTACATTTAAATGTTCTGTAGCAAATGGTAAAGTTAAGCTTGTTTATATCAATGAGATATCAATCAACACTCACTGATTCCTCTGTCTTCGTGACTGTCTTCATCCCTCTCGTCTCTTTCGTTATCCAGGTTGGACATTCGCACTGACATTTCTGGAGCAACATGGACGTAAAGGGAATAAGAAAAATGCCAAAATGAGACGGATGCCACTATTCTACAATGTGAGATGTTACAAGCATAAATGATTTGAGTTTCTTCATCCAAAGCCTGATAGATTTAGATGGAGTTGAGACCTGTACATGCGACATTCTTTTGCACCCACATAAGGCTTGCTTGTGTATGTTGGATCAGTTGTATATTAGGGTTTAGTTTGTATAAAGGACTCAACACACGCACACCTTATACACTCACACAACACAGCCACTTTATGAGCCAATTCCTCACCCTAATGCCTTGTGATAACGTGGCCACATTCTCCACCATCTATTCCAAGTTGTTTACCAAACTTTCAGACTGAAAGTGACTTGGACTTAAGAGTTTTAATGAGGTTGTAATCTTGTTTGATGTTTATGTCAATAACGCTGAGTAATTACACAAATCATGTAGCAGCAGCTGCTGCCGCGTGATGCTACTGTCAGCTGTTTAGCTCCAGCAGCACTTGCCACACTGCTTGTTAATCATGCTGCTTTAAAACTTCGGCTCTTCCTTTGATATTTAACAAAAATGTCAGCGTGTGAAAATGTGAAGGTTAATACAAGCAGCTGCTGTTTCACACTTGTTTTCATTGTTGCATTGCAGGGGAATATAAGATACAGACCAATCCACTACAGATGCAGAAAATGATGCTCTGGGTTTATCTTGTTCATGGTGAAGCGATGTGTTATTGTTATAAGTTGTACAAATGTGAGCATCAGTCCTACCCTGAGCAGCCAGTGGCGACATGTGCTGGTGTGAACGCCTGTGGATCTGGTGTCTGTACGCATACACAGCCAGCACCAACACCATGATGCATCCCATAATTCCCCCGGCGACTGGACCCACAGGGGCGCTCTTGATCATGTTCAAAGATGCCACCTCCTCATCTGTGGAAGAAAAGCAGAGGAGGAAACGAGAGGAGAGGATGGGCAGAAGGTTGTTTAAAGCACAAAGGATTTCAGACGGCTCAAGAAGTGACAACAAGCCAATATGAAACAGCTCGGGCTCAGATCCTAACTCATGCTGCGACGCTGAGACATGTTCTACTTCGCTTCTATTCTCTCATCAGCGTGAAATGCCAAAGAAAAATTATTCAACTGCAGGCAGACAACCAATTCTTCTTTTGAAAAAAACTGATAACGGAACCAAAGAAAAATAACCAAGCAACAGGAAAGTTTCAGTCAATCTGAAATATTGGTTGTCTGTGATCTACAAAAGTAACATTTTGACTGTGCCAAAGACCCTGGAAATAATTACACTATGTCTTCTTCTGCTTGTTTGTTTCTTTTCTCTGCTGGCTGATAAGGTGCACCACAGCACATTTACAGAAAATGTCTTATAGCAGTGGAACCATACTCTGCAAAGACTCTGAAGGCCACTTTGTACTTGAACTGAACATATACATATCGCAATATTCACAAAAGACAGGATCTATTTCTTTAGAGTGAGCCCCTCTGTAAGTTTGATTTATATCCACAATCACTTACCAAGCAGTCCCAGGCCATCCGCATAGGGACTCTTGGCGCCAACGATGCCCCCGAAACACTCCTTCTGCAGGGCACAGTAAGGCTTGTCGAGATGAGTCTTACCATCACTGTCCACCATGCACCACTCACAGTCCAACACGCCGAAGCAGTCGCTGAAACAGGGCAGAGAACGAAGAGATCAATGTGAGATTGTTAAAGAGCAAACCCTTAATGGGCCAGGAGGCAATCAGATCTATCTGTCTGTCTATCAATCAATCATCAATACATATGGACTAAAACCTATGCTTTTAAATGTTTGAGAGTTGAAGTCTATTGTGAACTATGATTCAAGATTTCAGCACATTCCCATTTGTTACCACTGGGTGGCACTGTTCTGTTGATGTGCATCAATAACATTCTCATTGTTGGCCACATATCATTTTTATAAACACACCATATACTTCATGATAGATTCATGTGTGTGCTGTATGTGTCTGGTGGTGTACAGCTATGTGAGACATTTGTTTATTCATTATACCTGTGTACTGTACATGTACATGCACGTAGTTGAGTGTGTTTACCTGCTGGTGTATCTCTGGCTGCAGCGAGTGTTGATACACTGAGGCAGGGTGTCATGCAGGGTGGGATCAATCACATTCAGACTGACTGGCTCCTGATGCACCTCACAGCTCGGGTTCCTGTACAACACACACACACGCACATGAGGTGAAAATACAGAAAGGAGCATGTACAGTAAATATTCTCGGTCAAAAACAAACACTCAGCTGACAACATCCATCCAAGTCCTAGAGTGAAACATGATTACACCTACAAATACAGTAAATTTGACATAAAAAGAAATCAAAGCACGAGCCCTCAAAGGAACATCTTCAGCACGTCTATTTATGCAAAGCAGCTCTAAACGGACAAACATCGAAGATGCTCGTCACAAAACACAGAGGAAAATCTGACAGTGAAGAATGATAATTGCACGTCTTCCTGAAATAAAGACGGAATTGGCATTTGAAACATTGACGTGCTGTCAAAGGCTGCTGATGGCTGATGAAAGGAGATGGGTGAAAGAAGACAAGAGAGAGATGTGAGAGACGTAGGATGAGGGCTGAAAAGACGAGAGAGATGTATAGTGAGAGAAAGAAAGAGAAGTGAGGAAAACACCCACAAACATTTACACATCTCCCAAAATGTTTGCAGGGGCACGTACACCTCCACACTTCATATGATAATAACAGGAACATGAAATGGGGCTTGCCAGCTTGAAAATATGCGCATTTGAAGACACTAGTGTCCTGTAAAGGAGCTGAAACAACTCATTGTTTCATCTGACACTGAATGATATGTGCCAGCAAGTTAAAACAATTATTGTATATCTGAGATACATCAAATACTAAACATATGATTTTGAGGCTGAAAATAGTTTGTTTGCATTAATGATGTATAGGGCACAACAAATGTGTATTTGTAATGTGAAAAATAACTGTATTGGCATGCTCTGCCATTCAACCTGCCCTTTAGTATGTTAACACTTCAGCCTTCATAATGACAATCCCTGTTGTATAAGTCTAACAGCAGAAAATGAGCATTAGTTAAAAAAAAACCTTGAGATGAATCCTTTCCTTTTTGTCTCTTTTGGAGTTTGAGATGTTTTAATTGAATACATAATCCTGCTATTATAAACTACAGTTTTCCTCTGGCCTCTGTTATTATGTGTATTAGTCGAATGTGATATGACTGAACTTCACACCATTATGAACAGTCCACCCTTCTTATCAAGCATAATCTGAACAGAAACCTTTCCTCTAAGCTGCCTGCATAAAATAGTTGTATTACTATGCTTTGCATCGTATAACATCATTCAATATAAACTGTACAATCAGTGAATATGAGTGTACTGTGGTATGTGGCTCAGACACATCTTGCACTGACCTGTTTTCAGCATTGGTGAGGTTGCCAGTACACTCATTGACCTCCAGGGGGCACTCACAAGGACACTCACATTCATTCTGTTCCATTCTGAAAAACACAGTTACATAAAAGTGAGCAATTCATTACTATTTTTACACATCCACAAATGCAGTGTTTCATAGCTGAGCTTCTGTTTGATCATAATGCGACTGGAAACACATTTCAGACTATCTATAATGACTCTGCTGCAGCAGTACACTATCAGATCTGGGTCTTTGCTAAACTCAAAGGTTTGTCTTGTGATCTTGTTGAATAAACAAGCCAAACACCAAATCTATTCTTCAATAAAAGGAGGATCATGTTATGATGGCAACACTCCAAAGTGCCTGAGCGGTAAAACAACAGTGAATCCCTCATGAGTGCGAGGGTGAAGAAGAGACCTGTGGCAGTTGAGACAGAGCCGGTCCACAGTGCTGCAGGCACAGAACGCCAGAGAGTCACACGTCTCGTTGACAATACCAGCAAAGGCGTTGGTGCCAGGGATTCTGGTCAGACGGTACTTAGAGCAATGGCTGCCGTGGACCAGGTTGGTTAAGTCCCCCTTAGAGATAGACATATCATCACATATCATCAGTTCCTAGTCCTATACAAAAAAGAGCTGATAGCAAAAAAATAACCACACAAGATTAAATTAACTGGTAAGGAATATGAGGTATTAAACTAATATCTGCTACTTGTCTAACTAAGTGGGCACAAATGAAATAATATGGCATGCTGAAAAAATGTACCTTAAGAACTTTAAAGCTGGGATTTTAATTTGGGCTAATAGACTTTCCAACAACATAAAACCACACTAAATTATTAATGAAATTATAGCATAAAGGAATAATTAAAGACTGCAACACCAAGGATAGCCACAAGGTAGCAGTCTTACACTATCACACATTCACATATGGCTCAGAAAGGCCTTCGAGAGTGTGTCTGTCTGCCTGCTACTCAGTATGAATCTGTGTTCCTGAGCAGTCATTCATACATCCAGCCATCCCGTGTTTTTCTGACTCACCATTATGCTGGTGTTGAACTTGTAGAAGCGCTGGACGGTGCGATCGCTGAAGCTGTTGCACAGGTTTTTCTTGACAAAGTTGGGATGGTTCAGGATGTCATTGGCCACCAGCGGCTCCTGCCAACAAAAGGAAGGGATGACAAAATGAGAAATGAGAGAAGAACAAATGTGAAAAGGAGGAGGAAAGAAAGAGAAGTTGTGTTTGTATATAAATCCTTTACCTTGTGTGTGATGTGCTGTTGCTCTGCAGGGGCGTGACCTTTGGGGTCAATGAGAGTGGGGTGAGCAACCAGGTAGCCTCTGTCCTCCATTATAAAGCACCTGCAATGTACAAACACAAATTTATGGAAAGCCTGCAGACAGTGACTGCTCATTCGTTGAGGGTGGAAGACAGAGTGTATGTAAACCTACATTAGTCACGCAAATGCTCTGTCATGGATCACTATTTTTTTTTTCGATCTCTTTTTCCCCCCACTGCTTAATTCAACTTGCATTATGCGGGTTCATTCTTCTTCCCTCCATTCCTTATACTTTCTGCCAAATACTGCTCCTCTCTGCCCCACACCCCCTTTGGGCTAATCCTGTTTTATATGGCTCCTGAACACCAACAGAGAGGAGCATGAAGGAAGTGGAGAGAGAGAGAGGGGGGTGGGGGGGATGAAGAGGGGACAGGGAGAAGAGTGGGTGGAAGAAAAAGGATGAAGAACAAAAAAAACAAAAAGAGAGACATAAAAGCTGGAGAAGGTATGTAGGACTGAGACAGCAGCAACGTCACATCTCCAGAAGGAATGGCATGATAATCAGCTTATCTCTTCTCCACGCTCTCTTTTTTTCCTTCTCCAGCTCCTCAAGTTTAATTCTTGCTCAGGCTGAAACAGTAGTTCAACCACCCTCCGAATAAATTAAGGGGGGAAAAGGCAAAAGAAAGAAGGAATGATTCACATAAGGGAGCGAGAGGAAGAGAAGATTAAAAACAACCAATCCAGTCCATCTCGTCCTACCTGATCTTGTTGCCCTTGTCCTGGTTGCAGATGGGCAGCAGGTCCAGCAGGACCTTATAGAAGTAGCGTAGGGTGAAGTCTATACCCATCACTGCAATGGCATAACCAGGAGCCATCTGAGAGCTACAGAGATAGAGGGAGAGACATAGAAGAGGAAAACAGGGAGAGAAAAGGAGCAGACAGAAAAACATTATAAGGAATTTTTCCTTTTTTGAAGAATATAGTTGAAGCTTTCTGTTAAACTGTTTGCTGTGATTGCACGTTAAGCCGACAGAAGTAACCGCTGTAAGATAACAAATATTTAGAAACACCGCCAAAAAAAATCCCCATTAAACACATACACAAAATACACCACACACACACACGGGCAACTCTCTTTAAACCTGTGTTTACGCTGACTACAGACTGTGCAATGTTATGCCCACTGAGCCAGTCATCAACACACTAATCCCCATTTATCAAACAGACTGATACTGAATGTTTATACTGTACATTTGCATGAGCCACGGTAAACAGTTCCTATTGTACGACTGCGAGCAGTGTTGTGCTGCTAAGTTGCATTTTAAGATCACAGAACTAGAAACATAAACACTAATCTCAGCCGCAGTCACAGGCTTCTTAAAGCCTCAAAGACGCCAAAACATTCTGCTCCAACTTCTGTGACAATTAGCCGAAGCACAAGGGTGTAACACTCCAGCTCGAGGAGGCGGGTTGCAGTACTGTGGCTTGCTGGAGGGCACTTTGGAAGAGCAGATGCTTGAAGATAACTGTGACCGAACCCGGAGCATTTGGTTGAGGGATATTCCGTCTCTAGGAAAATAGCCCTGGAGCAAAAAATGGTCAGTTGTCTCCTTTAGTCTCCTTCAAATTATCTCCTGTCTTCAGAGACAATGTGCTCTGCTGTAACGACTTCCGGGCTGAGAGCCTAACAACTCACAATGATGTCTTGGCTCATATCAACAGTGAATGTGGTGATGAGCAATATCAGCTGATCAGTTCATTGCCAAGGTGTAAAAATTCATATTGTCAAATTCAACTGTGTCAATCATGAAATAATCAAACTTTTAAGCTGATATAGCAATTTGTTATGAAACAGTTGCTAATAGTATATTTATATTTATATTTAATTTATATTATCCTTATAACTTTAATTTTTCATTTGTGAGAGGAAGATCATGTTATGTCTTCTTTGAAATGTTATGTAGTCTCACTTTAAACATCTTTCTTACTTTTATTTAATAGAAGCATATTGAGCAAAACTCTTGATTTGATTTCCTCTAGTGCAGTAAAACATGATACAGCAGAGAGGCCTACTGTGGTGAACATGCACCTTTTCTTCTTCTTACCTGGAGGCATGAATGGTGTGGCTGATGGTGACAACGTAACCCGCCCCGCCCACATCCAGGTACGGTCCTGTGAAGGTGATGAGGCCAGGGTTAGCCACAGCATGCTGGTACCTGTGTAACACAACACACAAGCAAAAGGACATTTTATGAATCTTAATTTTTTTCTGGCTAACAAAGTAAAAAGAATGAGTGAGAACTTTCAAGATGCTTTCACTTTCACTTCTTGTGGGGAATGCAGAGAATTGCTGGTGCATTTGTTGTGGTCTTGACTTTATGCAAAACAACTGTGGTTCATACCATCACAGTTTATTGGTGATCATAAATTTGCTTGACTTTGGAAAAACATGTATTGTTTGGATTCACTGCATATGACAGGAAGTCTTTCTCTCAGTTTAACCTGATTCATCTAATTGTTACATTGACGAGATTATGTGTTCATAAATCAAAACGTAAAAGCAGGAAGTGGAACTTTTCTGATCTGACTACCTCAAATGTACTTTCAAAAAGCTTTTAGAACATCTTTTGAAAAGTTTAAACAATGCGCTGACAATCATCATAACTAGGAAAAATACAAAACTTTCCAAAATAATATATTAGGACCAAAAACTTTTTTGAAACATTTTGTTGAAAAATTGCTTTGATTGAAGTTGATCTGAAGGAAAAACTGCATTATATTCTATTGGCTATTTGAAAACTCATTACAACTCAGCAGTCTGATTAAAAAAAAATCTTAATTGAACACTGAGATGGCTGGTGACCATTTTATGCACAAACATGCACCTGCAGTACACACACACACACACACACACACACACACACACACTCTTCAACCCTGTCTCCCCCTTCACACCCTCCAAAGTAAGCCTCACCATTGTCTGCGGGTCGGGTCGAAGGCTTTGTCCATCAGTGATCCTGGATAAATCCGGAGCACCCCACTGGGCGTTGCTATGTAACGGCGCACAATGTAGCAGTTGAGGCTACTCATTTCCATTAGTGTCATCCACTCATCCGTGACGTGACTGGTTGCCATAACCTCGTTCCTGACAGAGGACTGCAGAGGGGAGAGGGTGAAGGGACAGAGGGAGACGGAGAGAGGTGGTGAGGGTGTAGAGAAAGGTAAAAGGAGATGGAGATGGAAAGAAGAGGTAAAAAGGAGGGGAGAAAAAAGTTGAGGAAAACGTAGACGAGTGAGAGTCTTGATCTGGATTTGGACTGAAATGTAAGTTGGCTAAAACTTTTGGCAAGTTTGCCTCCAGTCCACCCATAAACAAAATACTAGTGCCAACTGAGACATGCCTAAACTTGAGATTACTGTGCTGTATCACTGCTAAAGAAGGTGATACGTTCTTTTGTTTTAAGCTCAACTGTGAAAGTATAATCAAGAAATCACAAAGAGAAAAGCTCAAAAAACAGTATTCAGGAATATATTAGCGCTAAAGCCCTGAAAAACACCCTGAAAAAAATCACATCTCAGTACCATTTTCAGAGAAGCTTCAAAGTTTGAAAGGGGTGATGAGGTCACTGGAGGGGGCCTTTAAGACTAGCCTGGGAATGAGAGCTGGGACTGGGGCTTAGAGTTCAAACTCTAACCCCCTACTCCCCCCAGGACAGGAATGCACACAGAGTGCCAAAACCACGTGGGGGTTTTTCCCCTTCTTAAAGATGCAGAACTTCATTTGAAATTTGTGAATTTCAGCTATATAATCGCAGGCGCCTGAAAAGTTGTTTGCCAGATATCATAAGCCATAGAATTAAACAAGTACTTCTAAACACTTCAGCACCTTGGGACCTATTAAAATATGCATATTTGTGCACATGTCTGTAAGTTGACCGCAGGACAGGCTGTGTGCCATGTGTTTGTCAGGTACACAACGTTAACCCTGTGTGTGCCTACAGGCTGGTCTTAGTTGTGAGCTGCGTCTGTGCTCCCATGCTCGTGTACCTTGAGGCCGGGGTTGGCTATGAGCCTGGTGTTATCACTTAGGTAGGCGGTGTAGTGCTCCACCATGCGCTTTGTTTCTGGCTGACTGAGGTGCTCGTAGGGAGAGGAGAAGCTTCCAGCTGCCAACATCACCGTGGGGGACTCTGGGAAAGAGACAGGAAGGAGAGACACTGACAGTCAGAGATGCTAATTCAAGTTTTAGAGCTGACTGTGGATAAAAATAAAGTTTGTACACTCATTTATTATTCCAGCTTATTAAATATGAGTCCGGTGCTGTGGATTCGGTGCTTGTCTTACCGACTGTGGCGAGCTGTTTGAAGTGCAGGCAGGAGCTGGGCTGACCCAGCAGGTCTAAACGGTGGTACAGGAGCTTGGAGCTGGGAGCTGTGTTCAGGTTCTTCAGCTGCTTCACCGGGATCTCCGGCTGCACGTACACGATGCACAGGATGAACGACGTGTCCTGAACCTAGAAGACAAGACCAGGAGTGAAAAATAAGGCGGATGCTGTTCAATATTTATGTCAACATATGCTATGAAATGGCAAAAACCAACAACAGTAAGATGGTAAACAATGGAGTTTTATGGCACAGAGGAATAAGCTGTATCAGGCTTTAGCTGCCAGTTCTTCTTAATGGGAATAATTCATTGTTGGTTTAGGTACTTTCATGCGATACAATGCTGCAGAATGCAAAGAGGGTGGGCGGTTCTGAAAGATGAAAAGTGAGTTTAAATTACTGGGAGTTGATTTCATTTAAACACTCCACTCCTACGTACAAACTAGGAGCCAGAGCGTCTGTGACACTATACACACTCCTCATTCCTATCAACTCTCTTGTTCATGTTTAGTTTCAAGCCATCTCAGCCAGTGTTTCATGGGCCGCAGGCATCTTCCCGAGAAGATAAACGTCCGGCTCGACAGCTGCTTTCACACCACTGACTGAAAATAAACCATGCAGGCCAGCCTGTGCCAAACTCTGAGATTTCTTTGTTAAATCATGCAAAGTGTCAAAACAGTTTTCAGAAAGAATCACAAGCCCCATTATTTGGCCTACAAACAACAGAGTGGTTTGGAAAACAACAGACTCTTCTCAGTTTTTCTTTCAAGGCCAATTTGCCATTTTTCTGGCACTGGCTAGTTCATTTTAAAAAACAGACAGCAGCCAAATTCATGGCAAAGGTGACGTGTTTGAACTCTAGCGTCTGTGTGAAAAAAACTGAAATGTCAAAAGCTTTTAAAAAAAAAGGCAAAAGTGAAATGCCTAAATTAAGTGTGATATTTTTGCTCCTGCCAAAAATCTAAATGTCAGAAAGCAAAAGGACTGTGATGTTATTGCTGTTCTGCTGCCATTTGTTCCTAAAACATGACACTTCTGGGCCTGAGAGGAAACGCAGTTTTGAGGGACAGACCGTTTCTGGGTGTGGAAGCACTTGGTTTTTATTACACCGACTAATTTAAGGTGGCGGAGGTTTGGTGGAGACATAAAAGCGTGGAGCATAAATCTCTACACTGCTTTTAGACAGCGGTGCAGTAATGATAAAGAGCTGAAGACAGAGATAGAGAGAAAGTATATGAGATGGTTACTCTCCCACCATGACAGTGGCTCATTGGCCCACAGCATCATTTGTCTCTGCTCTGACTGTGCAAGTGCTTGTTCGGCTTCAAATATGGGATCCTAGGAACACATTTACTCTGGACGACTGCCATTCAAATGAGGAAAAAAATAAGCAAAGTCTGCCAGTTTAGAATTTTCAGTTTCACATGTTTTCATTTACAACTCTGATTCCAAAAAAGTTGGTGCGCCGTGTAAGACAAATAAAGCAGAATGTGATAATTTGTTAATCCTTTTGACACATTCTCAATTGAAAACAGTACAAAGACAATATATTGAATGTTTGACCTCATCAGCTACACTGCTTTTTGTAAATATCTGCTTATTGTGAATTTGATGGCAGCAACATGTTTCAAACAAGTTGGAACAGGAGCAACAAAAGACTGTGAAAGTTGTGGACTGATCCAAAAACACCTGTTTGGATCATGCCACAGGTAAACAGGTTCACTGGTAACAGGTGATAGTATCATGATTGGGTATGAAAGGTTCATCCTGGAAAAGCTCAGTCATTCACAAGCGAGGATGGAGAGAGGTTGACCACTTTGTGAGCACATGATTGTAGAATGGAGATTACTATATGGGCTCCGGAACACGTAAAAACATTGGTAAACAGAGTTGGTTTGCAAATGACTGCATTGTGTTTATATTTATGTTTTACGCAGCATACCAACTTTATTGGAATTAGGGTTGTATAATTATTCACTGGCAACAAAATATTGCATCCGACTGAATCGCTTATTTGACTCCTCTTTGTAGTCCCTTATTTTTTTTTCTCTGGGAAACTTTAAAATGATCCGAAATCATTTGAAAAACCTGATGCTATATGTAATATATAAAGACTTGTATAAAGACATGTATTCAAGTAAGTCTTGATCTGACACTGATGTGCCTTCTTTGTGGATGTCTACAAGTCTATCATAGTGAGCAGAGAATTCATTGTTCCATCTAGGCTGAGGTCAAAGTGCTGGACTGTGAAGTTAAATGTCCCCAGTGAACACGTGTCAGATGTGTAGTCTCTACATGGCCCATAGGACACCTACCAGTTTCCAGGCGTAGCTGACATTGTATGCGTCTTTGCTGTTGTCTCGGAGTCGGTTGGTGTGCCAGGACAGAGAGGAGTTGACTGGCACAGCAATGACCTGGCTGCCCAGAGGGAGGCTGCAGGAAATACACAGCATTAAACAACTAAAATACTCCATGTGTGTATCCATGGATGGAGGATTCTGTTTTAACTGGCTTTTGAAGTCAACATCAAAAACCCGTTTTTTTTTTGTAATTATTATTCCTCATCCTTTCTTACCTGAGGATGTTCTGTCGGACAGCAGGGAATCCTGGGATATTCTCGTAGTGGATGATGTCAGTGTGCAAGGGAGGCTCTGTCATCAGGTATGGCCGCGTCAGCGATGGGTGCATCAGGGTGTAACCTGGGAAATCAAACAAACGACAACAGCAACATCATTAATTTGTGCTCATGTAGTACAAACTAAAATAGCAACATTCGGAGACCAATTAAAAACTGAATCTGCATGCATCATTAAAGCAACTATTACAGGGAATTTTGTGGTCACTGTCAAACAAGACCACAAAGAAGAAAGTGCAGTCATGTTGCAAAATCACTCATTCATTTATTCGCCACCAATTTACACACAAATAGTCTTTTCACTTTATACAGCAAGAGAAGATAAAGGTCTATTCAGTTTGTCTTGTTTTGAATTCACAACGGTCATTAATGCAACAAGGGATGAAGTGAGGTTTGATTCCAGAGGGCATCACAGTTAGGTCTTGCTGTATGTAACTGTAGGAATATTAAAAGACATTTGAAGTTCTTCACGATTTCTGAGGCCTCATTCGCTAAAGATGTGAAATCCTTGTTTTGCCACACTTGATACATATCCCACCTACGATACCATGATATAATGATGGATTTGCCCCCAGTAAATAGATTATTGTTTCTGAAATGAGGGAATATGAATGCCCTTTGACCTATTGTGGCAACTTGTTTCCATATATTAGCTAAATGTTTATTAATTGCTCCAAGGTTAGTCAAAGATATCGTCACCTCTTAATCAAACCATTTTACTAAAATCCTGATCACGAAGGACAGAAAAGTAGGAAAAACACAAACCTCCTGTCTGTCGACTATTTGGCAGGGTTTTGCAGAATTGAGAATTCAGTTGTGTGTCAAACTAGATGCATTTAGAAGTTTATGCTTGTAGCCTCTCCAAAAAACAGCGGGGGTGTTAGATGGATCACTCTCATTTTAATGCTGCTCTCTATTCAAAATCTTAAATTCCGCTGAGAAAGACAACAGAATTTAAAGAAGCTCAGTATCAAACAGCAATCTGGTGGTGCTAAGGAACGCAGCGCTGTGATAAACACAGCTCTCAGCAGCAGTAATCATTCTGGGGGAGACGAAAAGCCCACAAGATGCAGGACTGAAAGCCCATCTGGTTTAGAAGAAGTAAACCAACAAAAGCGTGTGGGATTGGGTTTTCTTTTTTCCTAATAGTCTGTGTATTTTGAAAAGGTGAGTTGATTTGAGGCAGCAGGTGCGGCTTCTCACACTCTTTATGCAGAATCCATCTGCTGTATTAAACAAGGCATCATCAAACTACAGTGCACAGAAAGGACCCGAACCACTCATATAAATAATGCATAAATCTACAGATAATCCAGTTTAGGTGCAGGTTTACGTAATTCTGATCAACATACATACACATTCAAAAAGTTAAATGCCTCAGTGTGTCCCTCAAAAAAATAGTTCCATTCACTCACTGCTATTTATAGTTGCAGGTCCAGAAGCCTCTTGTCAGTGGTGTATTTACCTAATCATATTTACCTACACTCTAATTGGCAGCAGATAATTTGAATGCCAGCTAATAACTTTAATGAGACTCATTTGTCAATGTTTACTGAGTAGCTGCACTAATAAGCATGTTGCAGTAATAAGCTATAATTTTGATGGTGCATTTATTACAATAACAAACATGTTGAAGGGAAAAGGAGACTCATTGAACGACTCGCGCAGCTGCAAAGATTCACTTGCAATAATTAGGTTTCACAGTGAAAAATTCTGATGCTGAACGCTTATTTACATCATCCAGGTGAGTAAATGTCGGTGTGCCCATGTTTTCTGTTTTGTTCCACTACACATCCCTTCACCCTCCCTCCCACCCTCATAAGTATTTCCCCTCTCGTCTACACATCATGCAGCCTTTCATTTCCACTACGTCTTGTTCCAGCTTGTTTTAATCATCTCTTCTTCTTGCTTTAAATTTGCATGGCACTGCCTTCCAGGCCTGAAAAACACACACAAGTCAAGTCTGGTTTATTGTGGTGTTTGTTGCCAGTCGTGTTAGATATACCTGCCCTCCCGCCGTCTGCTTTTCAACTTCTAAGTCTCGTTTAATTTCCCTTTAGGCTTTGCAAATATTCAGTTTTAGTTAAGGCTTATTTGAAGTGTTTTCACTGTTTTCATGCGTTGGGACTTGCAGTGAGCACCTGGGTATCAACATATCCATTCACCTACAAATGTAAATGTGACATTTGTGTGTCACCTGTAAATGCAATAAAAAGCTCAGTTTTGATTTTACACAAAGTTTCAAGGACTGTTTTATTAGCTTGGAAGGAGGAAAATGTCACAAACAGCAATGCCAATGCAGTCAGTATTACTCAGTATAAGCCAGGGGAACCCATCTGTGGCTGCAGTGGCTCCATCTAGCAAAACCCCATCCACTAATGTTGCTGCTCTCTGAGCCTCCAGAGCACAACTTACCTGCTGTACAGCACCACTGGTTTAAGTCAAGACCCCCTCAGCTGAGGCCAAAACAAACCAGGACCGGACATGAACACTACCGCCCTGCTCTGAGGCAACGCGCTGAGGCATGGGTCAACAGAGGAAGAAATGCCAACCATGTGCCTGTGCTACCAAGAAGATGTCAATTAAGTCTAATAAGTGATAATGGCTGTGGAGGAAGTTGAGACAGACAAAATAAAGTGTAATTCCACTTGTATGTGAAACGAGAACACCAAAATACACTTTATTTCAGCCATTAGGAGTGTTTCTCTAAGGCTGTGACTAATAAGGATTGATAGGCTGAATAGGCTCAGGAATGTTTTGTAGACCACTGGAGTCTGTCGGACCTGTAGGTCGTAGCACCACTTCTCATGATTGTTCCTGGCTAAGAAATCTAAGAGCGACAGATTTGTTCTGCCTTCTGTTTATTGTCTTACCCAGTAGACCTGTTATTACTGCACATGGAGAAAACTTTATTTGGAGAACAGGCTGTCATGAGCTTTATTTGGTTGTACACCTGCAAACACTGTTCATGTGGCTGACCACAAGATGGAAAAGGCACCATTTCCTGCACTGCGGTAGATAGTCCTGCTAATTCTAATTTGATGAACATGGGAGTGTGCATGTGTGGGAAAGTCAGGAGCCTCGTCTGTCTCTATGTGACTGACCTTTGTTGTCGATGAGGAATGTGTATGAAGCCAGTGAGTCTTGGTAGTAGGTGACATCCTCCAAGATGTAGGCCAAGTTCACATCCACCCCGACCACACCCAGGAGCAGGTTACCGAAATAACACGGTCGGCTCACAGTCATAATAAAGCCTGGAGAAAGAAGAAAGTTCATGCATCATCTCAGGTTAGTCTAATACACTACATTTAGCCCTCTTTGAGCTAACTGCGTGTCTGCAATTTTGTTTCTTTAATTTCAGTGCAGAGTACAAATTTAATAGTTTTAACAGTTTTGCCTTCGGTTAAAGTGTTTGCAAAAGAAATAATTTGACATTTTGGGAAATATACTTGTTTTCACTTTCTAGCTGAGAGTTACATGACAAGATCAATGCATCTCTCATGTCAAATGAACCTAGAGCCTGCAGGCCATTATCTTAGCTTAGCTTATCTTAGCATAAAGACTGGAAGCAGGAGAAAACAGCCAGCCTGCCTCTGTCCAAAGGTAAAAGAATCATCCTACCAGCATCTCCCAGACTCATTTCTCTATTTCTTCAGTTTCTTTTGTAATTGTAATTTGCAATTTATATCAATTTATGATCTTTCATTTCAGTTTTTTTTAGTTGATCTAAATGTATTCTGGATGAGAACCGTTGCTATTCTGGCCAAAAAAATTTAAATGTCATTCATATTAGTTGTGTCCACATCACTCACCATCTCCCATGGGGTCAGCATAGGGCAGGCTGAAGCGGGCCAGGTCGATCATGCGATTGGGCAGATTGATGTAGAAGCGACCCACTGTTGTCTCCAGGTTGCTCAGCTGGTTTAGCACCATCATGCTTCCCTTCACCACTGGCATCATTGAAGCTCCCGCTGATGCCGACGCGGACGCCACAGAGGAGCGGTCTCGGTCAGACATTCTGTCGACGCCGTATTTTACCGAATTCTGCTCTGCAAGATCCCTCAAGAAGGCCAGCTCCTTCAGTCCTGTTACACCCTCTGAATGGGGGGGGGGATAAGACAGAGAAAGAGCTTAGGATAGTGAGGGAGAGTTTGGTTTGATTTTATCAAACTGGGGTATTAAGAACAAATCTGCAACTGTTGTCATGGCTAAAGGCCTATTGAACAACTGTGCAACTGAAAAAGAGGAGGTAAAAAGAGTAAACAGTTTTTCCACTAAAAAGCACATGACTTAAATTCCTGTTATAAAAGGCAACCCACTGTTCTCTTTCCCCCCTAGCTGTAAGAAACAATTCCGTCAAGGAGCTGGAAAAAAAAAGAAATCGGCCACTAAACAGGGGCTGAATTCATCAAGTACCTTTGAAATGAGAGATGCATTTAACCCAGAACAAACAGGGGAGGGAGCCATCTTGATGTCATCCACTGGTTTGTGGAGTTTGGTGTTTGATGGCAGTCCCAATCTTGTTTTTGTTTTTGAGCCAGAAGTGGCTATATTTGGGCGAAAGGGTGACGCTGGGGAGGATACGCATTTACTCTATCCTGATTGGATCTGACTGAGAACCTAAGGACACACCGTGGTATCGACTTGTCAATCACAAGGCAGCCACGCCCCAAAGCACACAATGCATTATTGAAACTAGCGATTGAGACCATAAACGTATTTAGAAACGGCTTGCTGAGGTAATAAATCATGTGAAAAGTAGAGTCATTTTCTCATAGACTTCTATACAATGAGACTTCTTTTTGCAACCAGTGGAGTCAACCCTGATGGCTATTAGATACAATGCAGGTTTAAGCCACGTCTGCATTGGCTTCAGACCTGGAAGCAAAGTCAACTTATTTCATTGTGCATGATTTAACGTCATGCAGTTCATGTAGTTAAGCAGCAAGAAGCTTGCATTAAATGGGAGCATCAATCATAGTACACTCTATACATTGCTATATGGATTTCCTAGACCTTCTTGGCAGCAGAAGCAGACATATTTCATACATACAGGCCCTGACTTGTGATCCGCTGTCATAATCTCTATGAGCTTCATTCGTATACCATGCATCTGCCAAACACAATTGTCATCTGTGAAGCTCAGAGATCACAACATGAATAAATCCTTCATCACTTTAAAGAAAATATGCAGCTAAGACATTAATGCACAGTTCAGACTATATCTTTCCAATCCTCCTAAGGTCATTTAGAGGAGAATGGATAACCACGGCTCTGCAGCTGTCACCTGGAACATTTGGCATCCCACAACCTATTGGGAAGGCTCGAGCACAGACTGTCTGCCAGTATCCAATCATTGACTGGATTACAGCAGAATCCCTTTTTAATGCCAAGGCTCCACTCTGCTGATCACCATGCTGGGCGACTGACGGGTGGCAATGTCGTCATGGGTGGCAATGTCAAACAAACACAAAGGAGAAATTTTTGCTGACAGCACAAGTTTCTGTTCACTTTAAGTTCCCAGTCCTCTCTCTAGGATAGGTATGACTGTACCTGAATATCTACCTCTTTAAAGTAAAGTTTCTTGTAAGCACAAACAGTATTTCTAACTTAAGTGCAGTATATGGATCATGGAAGCCGAGCCAACACAAGAACATCTGCAAAAGCTGACTTGTGTAAAGTTAGAATCCTGCACTGTGAAGGCTGGGAACATTCGAACATTTGCCACCAGGTCACAAGGAAACAATATAATTTGCCAGAACACCTGAGTAAAATTATAAAACTATGTGCTATTACACTGTAGGCTATTTTTGTAGTAATTACACTGACTGTTTCACAGCTTATCTGTGCTGGATCTTTCCTCATTACTCCAGTAGGTCATCAGTATGAGAGGTAATCAGTCCGTCATCACTCACTTACTCAGTCTGCGTGTTCCTATTGCTGGTGTGTAATGATATCTCAAGCTCTCTTTAGAGCGTAAGCTTTATTTCAGTCATGAAACACACTGCTGCAACGTATCAGCAGCCCCCCAAAATGTTGTCGATGTAAACCAGGTCCACAGTGTTAAAAAAAACTTGACAGCCCTAGTATGTTTACACCAGATACTATTCTTCTCCCCGAGCTTTCTCAGCAGCCAGACTAATAGTGTGAACTGCACACAAACCTAACATGGATCTGAAACATTGCCCCATAGCACCACTAGTGATCTGAAGCTCTATACATTAAATTTAAGTAAACATAACTGAAGAGAGCTAAATGCAGTGTAGCTGCCTTGAAATACCTATGATGAACAGGCCTACAATCACATCACATGTACACAGCAACAACTATTGCTGAAACTTTGAGTCGATTAGTTGAAGGCAAGAAAATTCAAAACTCAATCAACAGCTGATCAACAAAAGATGAATTCAGTGATTCAGTCATTTATCCAACCAAAGAATAAATGCCAAAGAGCTGATGACTCTAGCTTCTGAAATGTTCTCCATTTTATATGACTGCAAACTAAATATGCTTGGACACCAGACTGTTTGTCATATAAAAAAATGAAGACATCATTTTGAGCTCTGGGAAAATATGATGGGGGCTTTTTCAGTATTTTATAGACTATAAAAAAAAATACAACTATATTCAGGTAATGATGTAAAGTAGAAACCAACTATTTATTAAGGCTACCATACACAGTTTTAGCGATGGGGGTGGGCATCTCATCCACACACACACAAAACAAAACAACTGTGCTTTACACTGCCAAGGGACTGCTGATCTCCTTGAACAATCAGCACTTCACATTTGGCAGGGGATGCAGGGAATAAGACACACACCCACAGTGGGCCTTTCAGCTGTGTGCAACAGCCTCGGCTACAAAACAAATGTTTTTTTGGATATGCAATGCTAATAAACTCAGAGGATGATAGATTTCTGCATCCTTTTCATCATGGAGCTCTTTAAAGAGCCAAGGTCCTCTGTCAGTTACACACAGAGTGAGCAGGACGGCCTTTGAAGTCTCACTCTCCTCTCTCTTAGATGTACCTCATTTCCATTCTCAGATGCAAAAACAATTTGTATTAATGGTGGACTAATGCATGCACAGCAGAGATGAGTGTATGTGTGCAGAGGGAGGCGGGAACCAGAGGAGGCAGATGGATGGACAAGGACAATAAAAGAGGAAAAGGAAGCATACACACAGCAACAACACACACGCAAACACACACACACACACAAAAAAGGCTTTGAGGTTTCTGAGCACCTCTCTAACCCAGTCTTCTCCTTGTACATTGTATATAAGAACATAAAGAGAATACACACACACACACAGACACAGCTCCCAGCAGAGCATAAAGGGAATGAAGCTCTAGATGTGTGCAAAACAAGAAATAAAATCAATATTAATGTGCAAACCATGTGACTAATACTTTGTGTTAAATGGTCTTTGATAGTTTTACACTTTATTTCTACAAGATATAATTTTTCAGCTGCACTTCTCATGTAAGTACACAAGCAAAATAAAACAATTTATACAACTGAGTGCTGTAACGTGTGCGATAACCTAGAAAGGCCACAGCTCTTCATTAAGTTTATTTTAGAAAAGATTACTTTGTTTATCCTGATAGCAGTGGATGTGCAGGTGCTGTGAAGTTCAAATAAAACAGAGTGCAAATAAAAAATGTCAATAAAAGATATCTAAAATCCACAAAATATAAACAACATTAAGGTTTACACTGCAGATACTCGAAACACTGAAAATGCAATAAAAGACCAACTATAAGCAAATAAAATCTTAAAGTACAAATCTACTATAATAATATAAATAATTCTGTAGCGGGAACTCAGGAGCTAATTTGTGTTTGTCTTCATATTTACTTTTATTTTCAGTTCAGCTGAAAGATGAAAAAACGCTCTTAAAAAAAAAAAAAGACTGAGTGTTAAATATAAGTGACCTACCATTCATGAGAGCATATGTGAGGATCATGACCGAGTTGTTGAGGTGTCGGTTCTCCTCTCTGACCACACTGAGCGTCGCTCTCTTCTCCTGCTCAGACGACTCTCGAGACGTGATGCCAGACGACAGGTAGATGATCACCATGTCTGTGGCTGACAGAAGACAGAAATAAAAACTCACATCAAATGAAATGACACAACAGCTGATAACTTTGCAAAAGGTAAAACAGGCCCATAAAACTTAAAGGTATACTATAGTTTCACAATATTGTCTTCGTACTGGTGCTCTGTTTGCAGAGACTGCTGGTGTTTCGGAGCAGCTGGAAGGCCTTCTGGAAGCCCGCTGCGTGCTGTGTGGCTCCATCTGAGGCCTTGATGTTCGAGATGAAAGTGCTCATCTTCCTCTTGGTCTCACTGGTGGCTGGAGAGAGCAGACTCTTATAGCACTGGTCCAGAGAACAGGAGCGAACTGTTTCTGCCACTGACAGAATGGAGATCTGGACAGAGGGAGAGTAAAAGAAAAAAATGTGTTAGTTGAAGTAAGACTGATAAAAGTTTTAAGCTAAAAGGCTTTTTTTGATTTTCCAAAGCGTTTCAGGAAAACTGTTGCTCTGTAAACCAAATTTGAGTTCTCAATATGCATCCTTCCTAATGAAGCAGGTAAGAAGAATATTCCCTATCACTAACTTTGTCATGTTCATCAATGGCGTTGAGGATGACCAGCGCAGAGTCCCTGGCGATCTGAAGCTGGGTGTCGGTCACAGAGGCTCCGTGGTCCACCATCACCACGATGTGTTTAGACTGAGGGCGCACTGCAGACACATACACAGGCCTGCAGGAGCACACATGCATGTGGAGATTAGACACAAACACGCAATCCTCAACTCAGGACAATATCAACACATACCTTGACATCGTTAGTGATCATAAAATGCTACAGGAAAAAAAAATCTGATATAAGTGCATTAACTATGAAAACACATGATGTAAAGCTGGAGCAAATGTTTACCAAAAGCAGCAACACGACTGTGCAACCACAACTGGTAACTAAACATTATGTCTTCGTCTTTTACCCTCTTCTCATCACTTGTGTTTCTTGGGTGGTTTTTGTCAAGAGTTTCATTTTCTTTTCCAGTCTGCATTCAGCTACACTTTCCAGTCTTCATTCAACTGTTATTTTTGGAGGACGTTCAACACTTTCTGCATTTCACAGCGTCATTGCTGAGTCATTTATCTAAAACCATGTGTGCACAACGTCCTACAACTACATGGCAAACCTTCGAGCTAGTTACAGAAGAAATTTTACGTTTCAGCTTATTTGTTTTTGAATCGTAAAATAGGATTTCAGCAGCTTTTCATGCCTTACAGGGGTCATGGTGACATAAAACAAAATAATTAACATAATAATAACATTAATTAGCTTCCTGCTAAATATGAAAGTCCCCCCTAAAAGAAAAAAAAGCCATGACATTATCATGGACCCTCAGTGTTATAAAATCAATGATTTACAGAATGCAGACTATGTGCTCACTGTGAGTCTGCTGGTGGCATAACAGTAGGTCTAAAATATTTAGTGTATGTGTTAATGCATGTATATCATCAGCTTGGCGGGGTACAGAGGGGTGCAGGGGGTGGGGGTCAGTGCCTGTATGTGTGTGGTCTGCTGGACAAGGAGACACTAACACAGGGAGGAGATGGAGAGTGATGTACTCACAAAGCCTTATTCACACTTAAAGCAAGCCAAGAAATGTCATTTCTTTCATGGCTGTATGCCAGCTCGCTGACTTGAACAATGATTAAAAAGTGAGAGAAAAATTCAAAAAAGCATCAGGGAGACAAAATGATATTGAAAGAAAAGGCGAAAGGGGAAGAGATGTCTTTCAGCCGTGGCCACAAAAAAAAAACCCCACAACACTGGAGGTGTGAAATTCCAACAGGCTTTAGTGGTACAGAGCCACATTCCTGCCAAGGGCATGCGTGGTCAGGGTGTGTGAGGGCGGCATGCCATCATCGTGCCCTCTGGACCACCCCACAGCAACTGACAGAGGAGGAGGGGTGAGGAAGAGGAGCAGAGAGAGGCTGGAAGAGGATGAGGGGGAGGAAGACACTGTGCACAGCGAGTGGTATCTGTTGACAAATTGGGTGTGTGCGTGTGTGTTTGGCAGTAACTTTAAGTTGTCAGACAAAAGGAGAAGTTGGTCCTTACCTGCTGCGGTGCTCGTAACTGCCCTTGCACTGGAACTTGTGGGCAGGGAAGACTGTGAAGATGCCCTCCTCTGAGCTGAAGTACTGCCACTTTATACCTGGGTTGGACTTCAGGTTGTCTGCCAACACTGTACAGAGACAGAGAGAGAACAATGTTAAATAAGGATAATAAAGGATAAAGGGGGAAAGAGAAAGACAAACATGGAGGAAGGAAAAATAAAGTGGGAAAGTCAGGAGGGAAGAAAAGGAGATAAAACATAAAAAAATCAGTATTTCTGAGAGTTTCTCTTTGTTTAGATTTAATCTTTAATGGTACTCTGTGAACCACAGCCTCGTCCATGAGGAAGACCTGTCAAGTTCAAGAGGTTAACTGCGATCCCTGTGTAAACCAGAGTGGGTTAGAGAAACCACTCACATGACAAGATTAGTCAAAAAAAAGAACCACACACACACACACACACCATGTGTTCATGTAGCATGCTGTTCACACCTAACACTATGGTTTCTACCCAACCCATTGGGATTGTCAGCTGTGTGACTGAATGGAAATGGACAGACATTGGAAAGACACCAGACTCTCCTCCTCCTGACAAGAAAATTATTCAAATTAAAGGTAGAAATAACAAATATACCAAATGAAGAAATTGTTTGTAGTTCTTTTGTTAATAAAACCTACAGTTGACCCGGATTCACTATTTAATTTAGGTGAACTAGGTGAATGAGAAAACAAATGAAATTGTAACTTGAGTTAGTTCTGTTACATGTCTGCCCACTTCAATGTAAAGCTGCCTACAATCCTAATTCAAAAAAAAAAGTTGGGATGCTGTGCAAAATGCAAATAAAAAGACTTTTGCTGCCCCTGTTCCGACTTGTTTGAAAGATGTTGCTGGCATCAAATTCACAACATGAAACAATTAAATATACAGTCTATAGTTGAGTATATGTCAACAGAAATAAACAAATTATCACATTCTCTCTGGTTTATGTTTTACGTAGTGTGCCAACTTTTTTTGGAATCAGGTTCGTACTTATCTGGGGAATCACAGTCAAGTTAACGAGCTGCTGTTACTGGCCTTTTAACACCTCTTTCAGATCTATGCAAACCTGCCTATTCAGACATGACATGAACTAAAAAGATTGGACACAAAGTAATCTCATGTAAATGAATTCACACCTCTCACAGACTAAATTAACTCCATGAAGAAAAAGAAGTTTGAAGTGTTTAACTAGGAAACATACAGTAATTGTCTTTCATGTGGATACCGGATGTCAGTCTGTGTTCTCATAACTGTGACTGCAGGACAAGCTGAAATAACAGCCTTAACTACAACCTCTGCAGAGACACTGGGCCTAAGTATTTGCTCAAACACTAACAGACTGATTTTTTTTATTTTACTGGGTCACAAAGTCAACAGTATCTTCACAGAGATCCCATCACAAAGCGGGCAACTTCCTTTCTGCTTACTGCAACACAAAACAGCCTTTCACAAAGACATGGGGGTGGGGGGGAGGACGGAGTTGGACACAAATAGAAACTCTGGGTCCTTTACCAGGCAAAAACAGAGAGGGGGGGAAACAAAGCGTAGACTTTATTAAAATACCACAAAACAATAAAGCAATTGTTAAATATATTTTTTTCACAATGATGCCAAATTTAATCACCATAACTCCTCAAGTCCTACAAATACAGATTGACAATACAGCACCATTTCTGCAAATCAGATAATATGCTGAAACATTTCATGAGCACTCGCGAAAGGGCTATCAAATAAATTGAAATTTACATTTCTGCTGCACAAGACTACACATTGTTTATAAATGGAAATTAATCTAAAATAGTCAGTCCAATATAATTTTTTCTAAGAGGAAATTTGCTTGGATTTTGACAGGAATTACAATGCTTAATTGCTTACTACTAATAAACATTCAATGTGGTTTCTGCAGGTCATTAGCAGCTGTATGTATTCACCAATTACTTACTACCATTGAGCTATTTGTTATTCCTCGAATGGAGGTTTCCATTGACAGGGGTAGAATTTCAAATAACTTGTTAATTAAGTCTGTGGTCTTTCCCAGACATGCTGCCATTCCTGCATGTCAGCTGGGTCTAAATAGTCCCAAAATGTGGTTCTTGGCTTGTGATCACACTGAGTTAATCACTTGCTATAGAGTACCTGTTCTGACCTTTCCAACCCTCAAGCGATATTACGAGCCAAAGAATATTTCTTCAAAGGGTGGGGTGGAAAATCGTATGTGAAATATTCAAACTAACAGGAAAAATCCAAGACAAATTTAATTTATGCAGAAATAGTCACGTTAATTGTGAAATCATCTGAGTGCCAAACATTATAAACAGGGCAAAAATGCACCTCTGGCTACAGGTTCTCGCACACCACCACTACCCTGCCCTGTCTTTCCATCCATCCATCTCTGACGCTCATATAAACAGGAAACACTCAGTTGTGTTGACAGTGGAAGAAGGGCTCTATATACATCTGTCAGGCTGCAGTGCTCCACTCTGCCACCCATGTTTAGATCTCCCCAGAAACAGATGGACAAGGCAAGAAATGGGACCCAAATGACACCCATTTCCTACAAGCACGATACCACTGTTTGTAATGACCTGCTTTGATACATGTGCATCTACTTCCTTACATAAACACACCGCAGCTTTAAGTATTACATGCTAAGAGAGGGTGATCCAGATATTGCAAAGAAATTTACTGTGCCACCCAAGTGTGCCTTCTGACCTAAAGTAGGTCAGAAAAAAAGCTCTGTTTTACAGTGGTGCTGGGGAATGCATCATGATGGCTTTCTTCTTCCATTTTACAAAGACAGTGTAAACATAGACTGTCACTGAAATATAGAGAGTTCTAAATCAGTTTTATATAGCTCACTTTCAAAATTGCAACATTACAGGATGTTTTTCTTATCTACATGTATGACTGAGTAAACAAATCTACAGCCACACTAGCTGCTCTGTGAGGTTATATTTGGCACAGGGGTGCTTTGACCTAAATGTTAACATGATCACAATGACAATGTTTACATGCTGACATTTTGTATTTATCATATTCCCCATCTTGGTTCAGCATGTTGGCATCCTAACTCCCAGACACTACAAGGAATGTCAAAGTATTGTATTGTCTGGGAACAGGTCTGGACCACATTTTGTGCTACTACATCCAGATGTGGAGATGTCACAGGACCTGTCAGTGGCACTATATGGAAAATCAGAGGATCACCAAAATCATTAGTATTTATCCTCTGAGGATCTTTAATGTCTGTACAAAAATTCATGGCAATCACTTAAGGAATAGCTGAGATGTTCGAGTCTGGACCACAGTAGTAGAAGGAGCCTCGCTGCTACCATGGCTTACAGCTTCTTCAAATTTATAAAAAAAGAAAAGACAAACCACAACGCGATCATAATGAGAATCTGCCTGCTGTGACTGGTGCAACATTTTCACTCCCATCACATGCTTTTCAAAGTAAAAGCCTGGCACCACACGATTTACAACATGAGTAGAAGGCTGTAATTCGTTTGAGTTTGGTTTCCTTTGGTTGAAGTTCTGTTAACTTTATGCAAATGAAGAAAAGGCCTTCTGCGTGACAAGTCAGTTAATTGGACACAAAAACTGGGTTTGCACTTTTATGGAGTTCTGGTCCAATTTTATTTTCTTTCCCAGCTTGTCGAACACATCGCCAAACAACTTGGCATGGTGCCCGCAAGTCAATGGGACAATGCGTTCAGGCATTCAAACCTGAAGTCGGAGCTGAAGTTGTTGGAAAAGCTTGAAAATAAACGGTGTGTATGTACACACGTGCATGCACGTACAGTTTCAGTTTACAGTTTCTTTTGGGAATAGTTCAAGACATGTGAGGGTTGACGATCAGATGGATGGAGAAAATATTGGGGGAACGTCTCAAAGCCAGAGAAATGGATGAAATAGGAAGGAAGGCTGCAAAAAGAAAAAAAATAAACAAACTAGTCATCTAATCACACAGTCCTTCACCCAAGTCATCTCTCATCTACCTGCCCTTTTCCCTTGCTCCTGCTGGTATCACTACTGATGCCTCCCACATCCACTATCTCTCTCCCATCTTCCCCTTCCTCCCAAAAAAAGAGTAAAATGGAAGATGAGAGGAGAGACGATGGAAGGAATACAATGCAGTCTTGATACAATTACTCCATTTCAATCAGCTCTCACCCCTCCTTTCTTCCTCTTCATTCATCATTCTCTCCCTCTCAATTATCCCTCACCCGTTCCCTCCCTCCCCTCCGTAGCTGCTTGTTTAGACTGGGCTGAGACAAATGAGAGCGAATGAATACGCTGAGAACGTGGGGGTCAAGGAGGGCTGAGTGTGAGGGACAGGGAGAGGGGAGAGGAGGCGGAGGGGTAACTTGAACTCGCCGTGACTGGCTTGGAAGGAAAATAAAAACCCAGCCGATGGTGACGTGTTATGAATGGCAGTCACTATGAATGGTTTGCAGTGAGAGGGGCAGGCCGGGATGGCACAAGAAGAATAAATGATGTTGGAGGTTTCCTGTTAAAAAAAAAAAAAAAAGGGGGGGGGGGGGGGGGGATATCAAGGTGTAATGGAGGCATAGCTTTTTAGTGACTAAAAATTAGAGCAATGATTTGCAAGGGGGTAACTGCCTGAGAAGACATGGTATGAGGAAACAGTCCATGTCTAAAGGCAAAAGCTTTTTTTGAATGGCCATAGTTAAAGGCCAGACAAAAAACGTGTAGTCATAGAGAGGAAAGGCACATAATGACTTATACAAATGTGGACATTGGCACACTTTCAGTTAGTCTTTCCTAAAGTGCATTCATGGTGTTATACTTGTACATGTAAAAAGAGAGTGAGAGAGTTTCATATCTTTCGGTCTCTTATTCAAACAAATGAAAAGTCTATGCATACAGGGGGGCATAATTGTAAGACAAAAATTTTTATGCAGCCTCACTCGACTTTGACATCCTAAAAGTGTGGGGGAGGTTTCAGGAGCTGTTTGAATGATATGACAAAACCTTCAGTGGAAGCATACTGATGTCTTTAAGCAGTTCTTTTGGGATCTGCAGCCACTCATTGTGTTTTTTACAATGAATTGTTTTACAGTGAATTTACAATATACTACTACAGTAAATACAGTAATCAGACAGTCAAGCATGCTTGAGCAACTTTACCTGCCTCCAAAATCAGTCTATAAGCTCTCTTCAGTGCATCCTATATTGCCATACAGCATTGTCAACAAGCTCTGCAAACCACACTAGGCTATGTTTAGGTATCACATTAGAAATACATATGTTGTAGTTAAAACTGGAGTTTGGTTTGAGCAATAATTTGCAAGGGGGCAAGCACTGCCTGACAAGACATGTTACAGGGAAACACAGTCCTCCCTTATGTTAGTGGAGTTTGAACCTAGATTGTTAAAAGTAGTTGGTTATCAAAATGACATTCTTCCAGTTTGACCATTTTAGTAGAAAAACTGAGGTATTTGAAAACTTACATGACCTTACTTGTAAATCTTACAAGGATTGGTATAATTTGCTTTAATTCACGCAGCCACAGAATCACAAATTAATGGAGGGAAAAGGTAGTGATTGATTTTACAGTGTGACTGAAACTGGTTAAGAGACACAGGGAAAGTGGGACAACATTCTGGGAAATACAGCCTGTACGTATGTGTCACAAACGCAGAGAGAACACACCGCTAAGCAAGCAATGGCAGCAGAACAGAAGAACCAGCAGGGGAAAGTTTGCCTTTGCCCGGTTTTTTAGGCAGTTCGGTCCATTTTCTTCTTAATCAAACACAGACCGACATATGTGTTGCAGGCACATGTGGGTTTTACATGGTAATATTCTGCAATGTGCTCATGCAATCTGCAGCCTCAATAAATGCATTGTGGGAACAGAAAGAACACCATCAAACTGTTTTCCATTCCTCTTTCATACGACTTCTGAGGACAACGTTGAGGTCGCATGCATGTGCCATAACAACATGAACACGCCTGACTTTTTGTGACAACTGATGCAATTTCCATTCGAGGTAATGCGAGGACACAACCGACAGAGCCCTTAACAACAAGATGATAAAAACATACTGCACTACCTGAATAGAACCGCAGACAGAGTTCAAAGTCAAACAGAGCGCATTTGATCTCAGGCTATAAAAATCAATTTAAAATCAAAGGGAGAGGAAAAAAACAGAGCAGAGGCAGAAAGAAAGAGAAGAAAGTGTGAGTGAGGAAGCACAGGAAAAGGCTGTAAAAACATCTCTTTAAACATGCACAGCTAATTATTTCCATCTCAGATCAATGTCCTCTCCTTTCAACATTTCAGAGGATGAGAGGAACAGAAAAGATAATACAACTTCATAATTAAAAACTGGTTCCAATGACGTTTGCTGTTAAACTATTCAGCATTTGTCGTGCGTGGATTCCAATGTTTAAATGATGTGAGCTTTCTTTGTGTGGCTATGTTTCACTTGTTAAACCAGGTCAGTTTGTATCCCAGCAAATTCTTGTACGTTCATCTGGTGTATGTGTGTGTGTGTGTTTTGTGTGAGTGTGTCTAACAGACCTGAGTTGAGGTCCCGTCCGGGGTTGAATGCTCGGCTGTTGACGGTGGGGGAAAGTCTGTCACAGCAGATGGTCTTGGAGACATTGGTATTGAAGTTTCCATCAAACCTAAAGGCACACAAAGAGGCAACATTTGAGAAATTACCGGCGTGTGTCCGACTCATTTGTCGGTGGAGCAGCTCTGATTTTTCTCTCAGCACTCACTGCTCCACAGCTTTATATCCAATAAAACCAAACTCGGAGGTTTGCATACACCTCTGACTTCATGTTATAATGAAAAAAAACTGTTGACTGAGTTCTACAAGATTCACTCAAATGGTGAAGAAATCTATGTGAAACCATGAACTTAATCCAATTAGGTGAAACATCTGCTGAATCTAATAAACCCTGATTGTTTCATTGGAGCTGAATTATATCGGTGGCTATATCATCTGTTGCCCAGACTTCACATTAAAGGAGAGTTATGGCAAGCGAATAATATTTTCCATGGAAAACTGTTTGAATTCTGCTTTTCACCCAACAAAGCGAATACTCTGAAGTTCTCTGAATACATCTGAACATGATTGTAGGAAGGGCAGACCTCTCAATTTGACGATTCCAATCTTCTGACAAAAAGACCCAACTTGTGCCATCGGACGCTTTGTGAAATTTTTTATTTCCCCCCAACATTTCCTTTATGACATTTTCAACTGAACATTACAGCAACACAGAAAGAAAGTAAAATCACTGTTTGCCATTGAGCCATTGTTTTCCAAAGGCTATGGTGGATATTAATACTTCTGAAGCCAAAATCTATGTGCATATTGATTACAATATCAGTATTCTGTCAGGATTTTCCCTGGTCAAATATGATGTGAAAGGCAAGACAACATCAAGGTGAAGGCAGGGCTGTTTGTGTCTCATTCTTGACTTGAGAAAATCTCAGTCATAAATCTGCAAGCTAAAATTTAGATAAAATATTCACCTACATTCTTAACAATGTATGTAAAAATATACTGAGGAGGGCTGACAGGAGCACTTCTGCTGTCCAATTCGGGATTATGGCATTGAAGTAGATGAAACCTGCAGACTGTAATCAGAGAAAATGATAAAATAACTGATTGAAACATTTATGTCAGACATGCCAGCCTCAAAATTAATACAACACAGGGCTGATCCAGAATCAGATTGTTTCCTGCACTTCTCTACTTGAGCTTGTGTGACGTGATTTATTCTAAATTCTTAGACAGTCTTTCACCAAACCTCCTCATTGAGAGCAACTGATTAACATTTATCTGTCACCTTGGTGTGATCTTCAGCAATCTTTCCTTTATCTGCCATCAGAATGAGCTCATAATGAACAGATGTTTAAGACTGTGATGCCAGGTAGAGTTGTTTGGTTGCACTGTCACTGGCCCCTTGAAGGTTCTGCTGTATTGTAAAAGATATGACCCAGTAATACAGTGTTGTCCTTGAGCATACACACACCCAAATGTGTTAAAGAGGTGTCAAAAACATGAGACATGTGTTGCAATCAGCACATCTTAAACACATGTTCTTCTATGAACATCTCTCAGACATTTTAAAATGTCTTATGCGTGTGTGTGTGTGTGTGTGTGTGTGTGTGTGTGTGTGTGTGTTGATGGTAAAACCTGGTTTCCAGAGCCCACATCTCTGGAGTTAAGAGCTGACAAAAGGGGAGGTAATCAGAGGAGCAGCCCGTTCTGCACTGCACCAAGCCTGGGCGCTTTGATCCTTCCATTCCTCCAACTAAACCCTCCCCCCCTCTTCCACCCCCCCCTCTGGCTCAGCAACATACAAACACACATGTGCACATGTAAATACACACAACATGCTACACACTCTTTGGCTCCCGCCTCTGCTGGCAGACCTGGCACTGGCCTGGGTTTGATTGACAGGTGCTGTGATGTACAGGCGGCGTTTGAACTTCACTCATTTAGAGTCCCATAAGGCCAAAGTCATTACCATTCTCCTTCAACCCGCTTTGCATAGAAGGGGTGGGCAGGACGCTCAGCAAAAATGTGTGCCAGATAAAAAATACATTTGCAGCCGCTTTGAATTCCACATCAAAAAAACATATGAGAACGAGAGCGAGGGAGAGAGAGTGGGAGACAGAGGGAGCAGGGAGGAGGCTGAGGCTGATCAGACATCTTAATGAGGGCTAAAAAAATGTGTTTTGCAAAAAGGCTGGACTCAACAGACACATGCAAAAAAAAAACAGCAATACATGATTTGATTGATAGAATATAAAGAATTGTATAACTTGCAGCCATGAATGTTGCAAAGTGAATGCATGCTGCTTTAAATAATTCTTCCACTGAGTCTGCATATTAATAATGAATTGTAGGTATGCTTGCTTGATTACCATACCTCCCATAAGGGATCGTTCTCTGTGCAGTAATTAGAATTGATCCTGAAGACAATTCAACAGTAACAGGCCTGTGAGTGTCCTTGAGAAAGATTCTAACTATTATTTATTGATGTTTCTTTGAAGTTTGACTGAAACCTGACTTTTCTTCTTTGCTTTTAATCCAGAATGAATCAGACAGATATACAATGCATGCACCCTGAAAGAATAGAGGGTCTTGCAAGAGACACTGGAGAAAAGACATGACGCTCAGTGTCTCACAGCACAGAGTGAAACAGATCTCTATATAAGGCAGCACCTGCCGTGTTGAGCACTTACTAGCCATCCACTGTTTATAAAATCCATTATATTAAGCTGTACCCTGCAGCAGGAACCACATATATCCACAGAGGAGGCAATCATACGCCATTCAAAAAGCCCGGCGAGTACAATTACCTTGAAGAGGCTCGCTGTTGTGCGAGCTCCAACGTGAAGAGTAATACCCTTTCTAATGTGTTTGCAATCCCTCAGTGAACAGCACAGTGTGTGAAAGAGAAAATATTAGGAACCCCTTTCAAAATCGCACAATCTGAAACACTAATAACAAGGAATTTATTGCAAGGCTACTGCATTAGACTGCACAGCTATATATAATTAATTCATAACTCAAACACTGCCTACAGATATGCCAGTGATAGCGAGAGAAAACGTAACTGAAGGAATGCTTGTTAAACAAGGAATTATACAAGCTAGCTGAACTTGTTACCATTGCCAGTGCGCCATGTTTTTTCTTTCACTTAGACCCCCATATTGCAGTGCTGTCCATTAACCAGCATGCAGGGGGATCAACTAGGACTGGAGTGGAGGGTCATCATTAAGGACTGATAATTGATAACTGACAGTGGGTCCCTCATCCCTGGCTGACCGGAGGCCTTACAGCATCACAAAATGTAGAATGCATGTAAACACTTGAACCTGGGCTACGCCATTACACCAAAATGCAAATTAAGTAAGGAGTCTTATGAGAGATTCTGGCTGCAGGACACTCTGAAGAATGAGCTCCTTCTGTTCTGTTGATGCTCTGAAGAATGAGCTCTTTATGTTGTATCAACCTTTCACAATCAGTCAGGTTATTGTCTCAGCACATTTTGTTGCTTGTATCAGCCGCTACTCGCACACTTTCTGAGAAGTTTATCTGACCCCAGCTTTAATCTGGCCATGAATAAAAGGAGGAGGGAAGGGGGGGGGGAATAAAAAAAGGGAAGGATTAGAGGGCAGCAGAAGAGAAAGGGAGTGTATCAAGAAGGGAAAACAGAGGCTGGAAGGAGGAATAAATAAATGGAAGCAGGGAAGGGAAGGCAAAGTTCAAGGATGGAGCAACAAAAAAAGATAAGAGTAATGAAAGAAAGAAGAAGAGGATGACATTAACAGAGGCATGCAGAGAGAGAGAGAGAGAGAGAGAGAGAGAGAGAGAGAGAGAGAGAGAAAGAGAGAGAGAAAGAGAGAGTATACGGACACCTGTTCAGGTCACTTAAACAAACCCCCCTCCCAACCTGCCTGGTATTTTGCCATCTCCATCTCTAATGCGCAGAGAGAGGTATCATCATCGTGCTGAATGAGCAACCAGAACATCGGCTCAATCTGAAGCTCTTATCTCAGAGTAGCTGCTCACTGGTGCCACATAGACTCTTGATCTGGACTGTAAATCTGCCAATAGCTCAGATAGTGAGAATTCCTCTGAAGAAACAGGAGCTCTGTATTTGCACTATGGTGTCTTTAATCTTTATGTTTAATTTATGAGCGATGGTATTGGAAATTCTGCAATCTCATCCCTGGTATGATATTACTGCATACTGTATATCTATCCTGTGCTCACTGGAGTCATTTTGGACATCTGGTGTTCTGTGCAGCGACTGAAAAAAAAAAAAAACCGCTGGTGACTTTGCCGTGTTGGGAAGCAGCAAAAGAAGTTGTGCAACCCACGGCTTGTATAATACTTTTATTTGAGAGACGTGCAATTAATACATTAAGTATTACCTATTGCATAGTGAGTTGGAGCCCTTGTTACACAACACATATCTCAGCTGTCTCAAATATACACTGTAGTTTCAGAATGCTCTCTGGAAAAGAAAACACTGGGTATTACTAACTTACGAGTCATGAGGCTAGAAACAACATTTGCAACCTTGAAGTTCTAATTTTTTATGCTGCTTTACAGGTTAGCCTTTTAAACTGGGTGTTAGCATTGCATTGGGGTATCTATGATAGACCCACACACTGGAGCAATGTTGGGGACAGACAAGTAACTGTGTGAAGTTAAACCTCATTTGAAGCCAATTAAATAGCCAGAGCAGTAGGTTGGATGTTGGTAAAGCTTTTTTCAATTTGCTTTTTGAGAAGCTTCATAGCGAAACACGAGCTCATTTGGCTTTGGTGTTACATGAAAGCCCCCTGAGGCATGATCCACTCCATCATGTGTTATATCTGTATGTAAATGTACATGCCCCATGATACACTGACTATTGTACTTATACATTATACTTTGGGTTGTCTGCCAAAATGAATGCTGTATCCTGAGGTTGAATCACATTACATTCACTAATAACCTACATTATATTGCAAGCTACTCTGCCCAAACTACAGGTGGGTATTAACGATTTATTTTAAAGATATGTTCCCTCACATCACCAACGGAGTGAAAAGAGGCAGAATCGTGTTTTGAATGAAGCATACCCTACCCTATTTTGGTGGATGGGACACTTGATTGTTTACCTCTTGAAAGAACTTAGGATCACATGATTGGCATTTTGCTGGCACAGTCCATTTACAGCTTATCTCTTCATGAACTACTGCTGAAATGTGACTGTTAAATGCCATCTGGGCCGTTCCCAAGCACACTTCTCACTTTTACAGCTGCACAGCAGTGGAGCTGTTGAAATGAGCACCTGGAGATTGCATGTTAAAAATATAAACATACAGACACACATGCACACACACCGACTCTCCGAGACACATACATTTGCTATTTTCAGGTACAGCCTGTCGTTGTGAGCGAGCAGTGATTAAAGCATACCACCGGGTGCTAAGCACTGCCCTCGGTGGCCTCCCTGTGAAATGATAGCCTGCTAGCTCGACGGCAAACAGACATGGACACCCTGTGAACCACCTGATCCCCTCTAAACTGGCTGACCTGACTGAGACCCCCAGAAGCAGCTGATGTCTGAGACTAATGAAGGACACTCTGAAGTGGACTACAGGGAGCTGAAATCCCATCCTGATTGCAGCACAGATCCTGTTCAACGTTATACTTATTTCTTCTACATTTTTAGTCTTCATTAAGCAAGATGCTATATAAATGACACTGGGAATGACATTCAACAAAATTCCTTGGCTTGGTGGGAGTCAGGGGTGTTACAGTGGTGGCATGGTCAGCAACTTCTAGGCCCCTTTTCAAGTAATAGGCTGACCACAGCTGTATTGTACTTGAATCTGACCTATTTGCTAATAATGGCTCAATGTTTATCAAGCCCAACAGATGCTGGATTTTTAAGGCTAATACTAACATTCCTGATGCAGAGTGCTCAAGAAGAGAGAGCTAAATAATTCTACGTACTGCTCCTTAAAGTATTTCACGATCCAGCATAAACCCCCCAAAAAATGAAAGCAAGACAGCTCCATGCCTTTTTCCTCCCCTGAGGAAGAGCCTTTGAAGTTCAGGGATCTGTCAGACTCAGCTTCAGTTTGGTATGTCCACCCCCTCCTCACCACCACCCATGTGACTCCCCCTGCACTGCATCACTCCATCTTTCCTACTGAAAAATCCTGTTTTCAGCTATTTCCACCTGAAACTGTCTCTCAAAGCTGTAAATCCAGGGTTTTAGAAAGCTGTTTGGAGTGCACATGTCGGGACAGATATACAGCATGTTTGCATGTGAACGACTACTGAATGTATGTACAGTATGACGTGCGCATGATTCGGCTACAGGTGGCCAGCGGCCCTCAGCCAGACGGCTGCCTCTGTGCACGACCAGAGAAAAGACAGGTGACCTTGCAGCCTGTGAAGTCTGCAGCGCGAAAACTTCAGAGAGCAATAACTGGTTACATCGGCTGATAAAGGGGAGGGAGATGGACAGAAATGGGGGGGGGGGGTAGAGACAGCTGCTGCTCTGTAGATTAGAGCTGAAAGCAGCTCTCTCTCTCTCTGTCTGTCTGTCTGTCTGTCTGTCTCTCTCTCTCTCTCTGTCTCTCTCTGAGCTCAGCTTTGAAGTGTGTTTCTGCCTGCTGGAGTTGGTGATTGGCTGAAAAGCTGGATCTATAGGATGGGGCAATTTTAAACTTTTGCCTTATGGGCAACCTTCTCACAAAGCCCCATGGCTTATTTTTTGTGCCCCAACTAGATCTATAAGAAACACAGTGAAATATAACTTTGTCACATTGTGATTAATAACATTGGCATTTGTGCTGCAAAAGTTTTAGAAGTTTTGAAATTTAAGGATGAAATAAAGAAAAATCCAGGGTTGATGAGTTGATGCAGACGCAGGCCTCAAATCTCCAGGCTTCAAGAAACTTCATTATAAAAAAAACCCTCATATCTCCCAGTCTTCCTGGGCTCCAAGCACCATAAAACTTTTTAATGTCAAGGAACGCTGCAGCACAACAACGACAAGGTTCTGAAATAAGGGCAGAGTTTTAGAGAAGCTGCCAAATATCAGAGCATGCCAGTATTGCTTAAGGCTGTAAATTATGTGATGTAATCCAGTGGTGATCACAACATGTTTTAACAAAGGACAGATTGGTGGTGACCAGTGTGTGCAGTTGAAGCATAAAGCGATGTATAGAGAGCTGAGTGCAGGTGCTAACAGTGGGAGATGGGTTTACAGAGAAAGAATGAGTGTCCCGCAGAGATTTTTGTTCAAGTGTTATGAGAGAAAAAAAAAGCATGTGTGCTAAAGAGAAAGTTACTCACTCCATCATCGACGCAGGTATGGAGCAACAGTCCTGTATGGCAGTGAGTGGAGAGGTGAGGTGAGCGGTGTACGAGGCCTCCACCACCTGTTTGTTCCTGTTCACCACATCCAGGTAGCGGTTAAACTTTTCGCGGATCTTTTTGGCCAGCTGCACAAAAGAAACACAAACACAGACAATGATTAGTGGTGACGCCTAAATTTATCTCTTACTTCCTCCTGCAAGACCGATCAAGAAACCTGATACTTTCCAGGCGGGATGGGACGTCATCTAGGTCCCAGTCTGCCTAAAACCTGCCAAACTAAAGCTTGAAGTAGTCGAAAGATTACAAGTAGAGCGTCATTGAACTACACAAGTATGTACACACACGCACACACAAACAGACAGGAGGGGTGGAAATCTCTCGGCACCTCACGATAAAATTTGATTGTTATTCAGAGGCCTATGATGCAATTACAAAATAATAAATTTTTTCTACACATAATTTACTTTTTCTCACTGTGTAACTTCTTGTTTCTTACTTCTCAGATACTGCAACTGGCTGTTTTCCTTCCAACTCTGGGTGGAAAGGTGAAATATTTTTCATGTTTGTTGTGTTCTCAAAATATTTTAATGTAGTTAGACACAACTTGCATACAGTGTGGTTCTCGCCCAGGTCCATTTTCCGTTCGAGTTCATAGGAGCCAAAATGCTTCCATGTGCTAGATTTCAAGCCAGGGGATGCTGGTTGGATTGTATCCATCTGCGGTTGCTCACGCTCAGCCATCCTCACCAAAACTCAAGGAGTAGCTTAGATTAGAACGTAAACCAGACGCACATGTTTACGTCCCTTTTGTTTCACCATCCACTTTGTTCAGCCGTAAGGAATGTACATGATGTCCTTAACTGGGTTTAAAATATCTCATGATGGACTTTTCTGCATCAGACTTAATATTTCAAGAGAAGAATCAACTTAGCAGACAGGCAGATCAGGACTTCTGATACTTTAATAAGCCTGTGCAAACACTGCTCATTTGGTATTGACACCTAATAAAAGTGGTGATTACAAGCTGGGTTTTGTTAACTGTGGTTGCAAGGTGTTGCATACTAATAGCACATGTTTGTGGGAACAGTGTGACCCTAGTGACACAAGAATACCAGAAACCCACACTACTGGCTTCCGACCTCCAGTGTGTTTTGGGGGATAAGTATTACAGTGAAGAGGTCGATTTAAACAGTCCTTTGAAATAATGGGCTATTATTAGAAAAAGCATTTTGCAGACAAAGTCTTTTTCTAGTCTTTCTGATTTTGCTTCGTTGGAAATTTTTGTAATAAAGTTTTTTTTAGTGGCCAGTTCATGTCATGATTCAAAACATAACCCCATGTCATTTAAAAAAAAAAAAAGATTAAACCCCTCATAAACAATATTGTGGACATGAGAACACAAACTGTCATAAACACAAAACACTTGTACTGTTTATCACAGTGTCACAATATTTCAACTGTGTGTTTAACTGTGTGTCTGTGGGTCACAACAGTTTACTTTCAAGCATTTCCATTTACTTGCCCCCCCCCCCTTCCCTGTTTCGTCATTATAGTTGGCTACATGCATATAAATACAGCAGCAAACAAAGAAACTGACCAAGACCTTCTCTTATGATATAAAAGCATTTTCTATCTTCACTGTATCTTATTTGCTGCTTATTCAATATATTTCGTCGTTTTCGTCATCCATCATATTTCTATTTTTTCAGAAATCTCTATTCATCTTCTTTGCTGTTGAACACATCTCCTCCTTCCGATCTTTTTGGAGCCTTGTTCTCAAACAAGCTTCCTCTCACTGTTGCCTTCTTCTCTGCCTCTATGTTTTGAATATAAATAGCTAACTTCTAAATTTAGCCCTTGAACAATGACAAAGATGGAGCTTAAGGTAACACTAGAATTGCACTTTGGTGCAGGCAAAGCTCACATTGCTGTCTCTGTCGCGGCACCAGAAATTTAACTCTACAAACCTCAGCCCACAAAACACCTTCATTTCATCCTTGGTTAGGTTTTCCTCAAAACC